>CM076569.1:128764371-129002206 GCA_034641835.2 Pinus albicaulis | reverse complement strand
CTTTTCAACTTATTGGAGAGATCCCTCTCCGGATTCAAGAAGGCTAGATCCTAGAATCCCAAAGTGGTTGAAACGATGATGTTTCTGTGATTGGACTTTGCCAATCTTGCTAATTACAGATAACTAACACATCTAATAGAAAAGACAAGAATTTATATATTATGACACCTAGGCAGGGAACATAGAAAGATGTTACCAGTACCCCTCAGTGGGATGGGTTCTTGTATGTCCTCAGTGCTTCATATCCAAGATCTTTCTCTCTTGATGGTGCAGAAAACCCAGTCAAAATGGAACTCAAAGGGAGCTCACAAGAAAAAGTAGAAAAAATATGACAATGATGGAGGATCAAAGTCAGAAAAAAAGCATAGATCAAGAGGTGACAAAAGGTAGTGAATGAATGGAAAACCCTTCTATTTATAAAAAAATATTGAGTTAGTATAGATATTGGTGCATAATCAAAATATAATTAACCAAATCTAGATCCAACTTACTTGGAATATTTTATTATTTTTGGTGGAGGGAAAATGAATTTACAATTGGTTAAATCCATTTATTTAAAAATAATAAATAAATAAATGATTTATTTATTATTTCAAGGATGAGGTTAAGGAATAATTAAATAAATATTAATTTATTCAATTATTTATAAATGATTTAGTCAAATTTAACCAGGAATATTATTAAATAATGATTTAAATAATAATTCCTAGAAATATTAAGATAAATAATGATTTATCTAATTAATTCTCTTGTTTTGGGTTAAATATGACTAGGATTATTAATTAAACAGTGGTTTATTTAATTATTCCTAGATGAAAATCAAACAAATAGGGATTTATCTAATTATTCCTCATGGGGTTTCCTTTTTAGACCAGAAATAATTTAATAAACTATGGGTTATTAAATTATCTCTCATAGTGAAAGAAATTTTACTATGGTAAAATTGGTCTTACATGATGTACTTTAGTCCATCTCATATTAACAAGTTAGATGGCCAAAAAGTGGTGTAACATAAATGCTACTATACGTGACAACTTCAAGACCAGACATTATGTAGGTAGTTGGACTGGTTGCAAGATTTCAATTAGCACCGAAGGAATCACATATGCAAGCATTAAAAGGATATTCCAATACTTAAAGGGCACACTCGATTTTGGGCTTTGGTATCCCAAGGGTACAAATTTTACATGAAAAACATACAAAAACGCTAATTGGGCATGTAACATTGATGATAGAAAAAACACTAGTGGGAGTGCATTTTTCTTGGGAGTTTACCTTGTATCTTGGTTAAGAAATATGCGATCGGCTCCAGCTTCTTCCTGGCATCCTTTTTCACATGAATGTAAACAGGTGAACCAAAAATCCTCAAATGGGAAATATCAGGCTTCTTACCAGAAAACGCCTCCTCGGGTGTACTCATGCCAAGTATCTTGTGAGGACAACGGTTCTGCACATATACTGCAGTATTGCATGCCTCCGCCCACAAGTGTATGGGTAGGCCCTGATCATGCAACATTGCCCGTGCAGCACCCATGATCGTTCTGTTCTTCCGCTCAGCAACCCCATTCTGTTGTGGGTTATGAGGTGTTATGAGCTCTCTTCGAATTCCTTCTCTGCTGCAAAAGTCCTTGAATTTGCGAGAGATGAATTCACCACCATTTTCACTCCTTAGAGCATTCACATGCTTCCCCGATTCTTTCTCAACCAGTGCCTTGAACTCACAGAACTTTGAGTATGTCTCGCTCTTCTTCTGCATGAAGAAGATACAACACTTACGAGAAAAATCATCAACAAATATCACATAATACCTGTGCTTTGCTGTCGAAGCTACTGAGAAAGGTCCACACACGTCTGTGTGAATTCTCTCAAGGATCGTCGTGGCGCAACTATCCTTCTCGTGAAAAGTGGCTTTCACAAATTTTCCCAAGGTACACCCCTTGCACTGATCTGACTGCGCAAGAGTACCCTTAGGAAGCCCAGTAGAAATCTGTTGCAGTATCTTCAAAGCTCCATGGTGAAGGTGGCCCAATCTCCGGTGCCACAACTCGCCATCATCCCGGCTCACCACTCCTTCTTCCTTGCCTGCCATTGCTACGCAGCCATCTACCTACAATTGATAAAGGTTCTTAACTTGAACCCCTATCCTCCGGGTCTCACCAGTTGCCTTACTGCGCAGGAAAGCCTTTCCCTCGCTAAAGACAACATCATATCCCTTGTCTTCTAACATCGCCATAGAGATAAGATTCTTCTTCAATCCTGGAACATGCATCACATCCTTCAATATGAAGGGTTTACCAGACTCCCTCTCAAAGGAAATGGTACCAATACCAGTCGCACTGTATCTACCATCATCGCCCATCTCGATGTGCACTCCAAGATCTTTCTCATCCAGATCAGTAAACAAATCTCGATCTCCTGTCATGTGAAAAGACGCACCACTGTCCAGAAACCACACTGATCCTGCCACACTTGAGACCAAGCATGCGATCAGTGAAAAATCCAGCTCAAACTGTGAGGCTAAGGCCTCTCCAGCTGCAGATCTAGCAGCCTGCTTATTTTTCTTCTTCTGCGGACAATTTGTGGCATAATGTCCGTGTTGGTGACAGTGAAAGCACTTCACCTTGGACATGTCCTGCTTCTTGCCTTTCGAACAGGAATGAGAAGCTTTATTGCTCTTCCCCTTCTTTGCTTTGGCAACCAAAGCGCAATTCTCTTCATCAGAGTTCTTTGATGAAGATCCGTCCCTGGTACTTCGCCTTATCTCCTCTTGCACAAGATCCGACCAAAGTCGCTCCCATCCTGGCAATTTCTCTCGACCATTGACAGAGTCCTGATAGGAATGCCAACTCTTCGGAAGCCCAAGGAAAGCCAAGCTCACCAAGTCCTCATCATCTACAGTCACCCCCACACTTCCCAGCTCATCCCTGCATTGGGTGAACTTCATGAGGTACTTGGGCATACTGTCGCCTTTCTCCATCTTTATGTTCCTGAGTTTGTCCTTGAGCGCCAACTTCCTCTGGTCGCTCTTTCTTTGGAATAAATCTGTCAAAGCTTTCCACATCAAGAATGGAGAAGCCTTACCATGAAGGCTGGACACTATGTGATCCTTCACACCTTCCAACAGAATCCTTCGACACTTTTCTGTCTTCTTTTGCCATGCATCAAGTACGGCAGCATCACTAGAAGTAGGCTTTGGAATTTCTGCATCTATGAACTCCTTCAACCCATTGTCATCTAGCACCACCTCCATCCTGTCCTTCCATGCAATATAATTCGAGCTGCCCTCAAGGGCATACTCCAATCGCAATCCGTTGAAAGACATCTCAGCTTCGACACCAAGAAAACACTGCTGCAAATTCGAATTCCACCAGCACAAAACTCAACCGCTTCAATGTTTTGCAATTGCTCCAATGATCAATACTGCTCCGATACCATGTAGAAATTTGAATAATAGATAACTTATTCACCGAGATTATCCTGATCACACACTATTTGAGCTTCATGCATAATACATAACCTCTTCTACTATTGATCATCAATTTGCGGAATTAAAAACAATCGCATGCGCACATTAAAACCATAAACAATCACACATATAAACACAGGATTTATGGGAAAGCTTAAAGCTGAAAACCCCCAACTATATGTATATTATAATGATAGAGGACATGTAACAATCATAGTACAAACTCCTCACAAGCTCTCAGCACTATCTCCAATTGTTACACACAAAGCAAGCTCAGATCATACATATCACATGCTCCAATCTGCTCCACCTGTCTGCCTGCCTCTACTGCGCAATCCAATATGGATAATTATGAGATCCAAGTTCGAATCCCACCAAGATGTACTGTGCAATCCTCATTGGCAATCTCAATCAATGTGTGTGCAAATCTCATGCACCAGTATAGTCACAACTGATAGTCACACTGCTCTTTCACCTAACCTCTCCACTGGTCTCCACTGAACTGTCCATGCACTTGAGTTAATTGATGTATTCTTTAGTTGATTTATGATTTAATAATTAGTGAATTAATTTATAATTAATTCACACCACTCATCACTAGTGTATTAATCAGTTAGACTAATCACAACTAGTTCAACTAAGTTAAACTGAACACAACTCCATTAACTCCTCAATCAACTCCACCAAACTCTGTCACATGAGTTCTAACTGAAGTCAACCATGCAATAGCTCCACTAAACCCTAGGAATAGCGTAATTCCTTCTGTCAGCTGCATGTGCCACATCCAGGCATCAAACTGAAGTTCTCCAAGAGGATAAGATAATGTTTAGAGTCCAAATATTATTAAGAGCTAATAATATTCGACATATCTATTTTTAGACTGGAAATCTAAAAATAGATTCCGCCTAGTATGTCTAAAAATAGAAGTCCATCTATTTTTTTCGACTTGACCAACCATCCACAAATAGCATCCTGCAACTCATAGAACATGATCCATATGTCTAAAAATAGACATAGTCTAAAAATAGACTTTGCGCCAAAAATAGCCTGCGGGCCCACTTAGTGAAGGCGACTTCTTTCCACTAAGCTCCATCATCTTGTTGCATTCTCAACAGGTCATCATACAGACACAAAAATAAGTAACAGGAACTATTCCTGTTATACAAAAAGAAGACATTAGCAGCAAAGTTGGTACTGAGAAGAAAGAAACAACTACTAAACTTGATGTACAGACTGATCAGCAGTCTTCAGCTCAGACAGGAAAGGAAAGCACAGGTATTGATGCCAATGTGCATACTAAGAAAGGAGGCACAAACAGTAAGGCTATTGAACAAGCACCAAAAGGATATATAAACAATAATCCAGATTCTCAACTTGGAAGAGAGGAAGCTATTGAAAAATTAGTTGAATCTACTGAACTTATAGTTTCTCCTCATTTTTTGAGCCACTATGAGAAATTTTCCCAGCAAATAGGACAAAAAAATAATCCCCAAGTTAATGTTCTGGAAGACCAAGATATGGAAGTTATTCCTGAACATCCCACAGGTGAAATTATGTTGAAAATGGAAGAAATCGCTCCTCTGGATGTATTTTATAGTCCCAAACATAGGGCTGTTGTGACAAAGCAGAGAAAGAGGAGGAGAACTGATCAGGATGCACTTTCAACTTCACGGGTGGAGTTTATGAATATTGTTTATAAAGATGCTAAGGTGAATCCATCTAAGGATCTCACTAAATTATCTCAATACGCAGGTGCCTATAGTGCTGCAACTATAGATAAAGCTTCTGAAGTCTCTCAGTTAATGAAACAAAAATACTTACAGATAGCTATGCTGGAAGAACAGGCCACAAGGAATCATCAAAATATTGTTCAGATAGAGAAACAATTGCAAGATTAGGAGCTTAGATCTAAAAGCTAGAAGAGTAGCTTAGTATTGAAAAGAAGAAAATTGATGAGCAAGCATTGAAAAAATAGTAGTAGTTGAGTCAAGAGGTAGAAAAGCTACAAAATCTTCTGCAAAATGAGAAAAATGCAAATATTGAACAAGAGAAAACGTTCCAATCAGCATTGGACAAGTTCAAGGATTATCCTAAGTTAGCTCAATTCAAAACTGAAGCTCTTGAAATAAACAAACTGCTATCTCAACAGTTAAATGAATTTTGTCTTAAGTTGGCATAAGTTGAACCTTTGTGCGAAATAAAATCATCTTTGATAGATGAATCAGTCACTCTCAGACAAGAAATTGATGATGCTGATGATAACATTTATGAGTTCCTTTCATGGCAGGATACAGAGCAGGGAAGAAAAGCTAGTCTTCCTAGAATTGAAGAAAGACACAAGGAAATTTTATTTATGGAATGGGAACAACAGTTGATGAAATCAGAAAGATCCATATCAAGGGCTAAAGGTTTAATGAATAATGCAACACAATTGGTTAATGACAGCTTGTACATCACCAATTTGATCTCAGATTGTACCTCAGGCAAGTTACCTAAAGTAAAATAAGCTGATTCCAGGTGGAAGGAAGAGATAATCAATAAAAATTAACAGATTAGCAAACTTCAAGGTATTTCATGGGATATTATGTGGACTTATCTGATCAAGCCACATAGCCAACAGATGGCCATAAAATTCCTTTCGAATGCTATTCATTGTATCATTCCTGAATTCTCTGATGCTACGTACACTGGATAGTTACATTAAAAAATGAGTCGGCCAACAGAAATCCAAGATATGCTCAATATCTGCCATTTGGGCATATTAAACACAACAGACAATCAATGAATCGGGTTCACTTTAAGATCTCATTTCCATTTCTAAATTTCTGATTAGATAGATTGTAGGAATAGTTTTAGTTATTTTGTTTTATTAAGTACCTATTTAAACCCCTTTCATGCATTTAGAAAGGGGTCCTAAATTTGTAATATTTTGACTTAGAGATTACATTTCTGTACTCCATTGACTCTTATATTTTTATAAAGGAACACATCTGGTGGTTCTATGGAACCTTTAAGAATTGCATTTCTGTATCTTGGAGTCTGTTTTACATTGAAGTTGCTGGATTTGGATATCGAATTGCATCGGAAAGTATCAAGATGGATATGGTATTTCTATCTATTCACTGTTAATTTTTTATGTTGTGAGATATTCTATTTTAAATTGCTATCGTTTATATGTACTCGTTTTACAATATTTCTTTATACATATCATTTCTGAGCGTGTAGAAATATTTATCTTTTTCAGTATATGTGAATGACATATAAAATGATGAATGCAATGTGTTATTATAACTCTGTTTAATTTCTTAAACAGAGTTATCATTATTTGATACTGCATATTTCAGTTAAACTAATACATTTTCATGGTTATATATTTGATTGAAACAAACTTTAAGTTGTATTCATATTTGATGCTTGGGTTAGTTTTAGAATTATTTATCAGTTATAGATTAGATTAGATAGTTTTATTTCAGTCATTTAGTCCCATATTCCATTCATCCAATCATTCCATCACCAACCCATTTAAATTATTAGGAAACTGGTCCTATCAATCCAGTCGGAGCCACCACACCAAACGGAAAAGGAGCTGTCCTAAGGTCCCGACTGGGTTGTTAACCCCTAATGGTTGAAGCAGCTATTTTCGAGGCTTCAACATGTACATGCATATTGAAAATTCCTCATATGCATGGAATTCTTTACGTACATTCAAAGATCTCTTTGATACACAACCTGAATGAAAGAAGGTTGATCTTCAATTAAAATTTCTTCAACAGAAATTAACTGAAGGTGGTGATGTCCTTGAGTATATTTCACGACTTAAAAATATCAAGCAAGAAATCATAAATGTTGGTTTTCAAGCTATTTGACGAAAGCTTCTTGACCACGATTCTAATTGCTAGATTTCCATCATCTTACACACATTTTTTGGAAACTTTGCAAGTCACTGAAAAGTTAGAAAAGATAAAATTTGATGAATTGAGTGACATGTTAGCTCAACATGATAAAACCTTTGGGAAGAAGAAATAGATTAGAGAAGATGTCTTCTTCATCAAAGCCAACTCAAGTAACTTCTCAGCTTATAGTTCAAGAAACCGAGGAAGAGGAAATTTCAATCAAAATCAAGCAGCCCAAGGTCATGGACATAGTCAAAGTAGAGGAAACAATTCCAACAGAGGCTACAAGTTAGGCAGGAGAAATTTTCAAGGCAGAGGCAACAATAAAAATAGAGGATATCATCAAGGTAGAGGATAAAGTCCAGGTAGAGGAAAAACTCAAAACAGAGGCCAAAGAAGAGGCCGAGGACAATATCAAGGCAGAGGACAGTCTCAAGGCAGAGGCAGCGATTTCAGTCAAATTGTTTGCAGGAGATGTAACAAGGTTGGCCATTATGCGGTAGATTGTAGAAATTCTATTGAGAAGATTCCCAAGTTTCATCCCAACTCTTCATAGTTTGCAAAAGATGAAGATGATCCTGATGGTTCCGAATATGTTTTCACCAACATAGAAGCAACAACTTTATAGGTTTCAAGCTTTTTCAGAAGTGATTATGAAGATGCATGGATTCTGGATACAGGTGCAACTCAACACATGAAATTTCGACGTGACTTCTTTTTGAGTTTCAAATAATGTTATCTAAATTCAATCTATCTTGCTAATAAAACAAAACATACTCCTTCAGGCAAAGGCATAGTTAAAGTTTTTTTACAAGGCATTGGAGAAAGAATGATTTCAAATGTATGATATGTCCCAACATTCGAGAAAAATTTGTTCACAATTCGACAAGCAGGACATATGGTAATTATGGAAGATGGCTTAGTTAAAATCAACTCAGTCAAACAAAACATGAAAACAATGATGACAAGTTATGAAGATGGAACACTGTTAAGAAATAAAGGGACAGTTATTCCAAGAAATTTTGACTTTGCAGAAGCAGCAAGTACAGACATTTCATCAATCATATTATGGCATGTAAGATATGGCCATCTCAACTTTGAAAGTCTCTCTCAGTTACAAAAACAGGAAATGGTTAAAGGACTTCCAACCTTCAAAACGAAAAATGCAAAGTGTGAATCTTTCATTTTTGGAAAGCAACCTCAAGAGACTTTTCCTACAAGTTCATGGCTCGCAAACAGGAATTTGAAGTTGGTTCACAGTGATATTTATGGACCCTTTCCAACTTCGCTCGGAAGTTGCAAATATTTCTTACTCTTTGTTGATGATTTTAGCAAGATGACTTGGGTTTATTTCTTGAAGCAAAAGTCAGAAGCATTTGAAAAGTTCAAAAATTTTCATTAGCTTATTGAAAATGAAGTAATGGAGAAGATTGGCACTCTTAGAACTGACAATGGTGGAGAATTCACTTCAAATGAATTCAAAAAGTATTACATGGATAATGGCATAAAACGACATCTTACCAATGTCTATACTCCGCAGCAAAATGGCGTAGTAGAAAGAATGAATTGTACCTTGTTAGGAATGGCACAATATATGTTAACATTCAAAAAGTTAAGTCCTTTATATTGGGCCGAAGCAATTCATATCGCTATCTACTTAAGGAACAGATCTCCCACTGCTTCTTTAGACGAAATCACACCTTATGAAGCATGGTTTGGCTTCAAACCTTAGGTAAAACATCTTAGAGTTTTTGGATCAATCTGTTATGCCTTAGTTCCAAAGGAAAAATGAACTAAGCTTGATGCACAATGACCGAGTATTCTGATGAGAAGAAAGGGTACCGAATTTTTTCAAATGGGAAATTTATTGTAAGCATAGATGTGATTTTTGATGAAAATGAGAGTAAGAGTGCTGAAGAAGTTGAAAGTCTTCTTCAAAATTTAGAAACAAAAAGTGATAAAAGAAACTGAAATTTACAAAGTCAACCAACTTCACAAAATTGGTATGAACTTGAGTTTCCTTCATCTGAAAATGATTCATCCAGTCCATGTTCTTCATCAGTGCCATCTAGGTCTTTTAGCAGTTCATCCATCTCTCCTAGCAGCAGTAGTTCTTTTGACAATGACTCTCCGACCCCAGAACCTACGGTTGATCAACAAACATTAGTTTATATCAACCCTCTTTACAATGATGGTGATTTTTTACAATCTCAAACTAGTGAACATCAATTGCCAAAATGGGTAGTTCAACTTTTGAAGGATGTAAGGCCTAATGAACAAAATAAAACAGGAACAAGGGGATCACAAAGAAATGAAGGAGCCTTGATAGCAAATGATTTTACTAAAACTTCTACATACCGAGAGGTAGTAAAACATAAAGAATGGCAGCAAGCTATGGTTGATGAATATTAGGCAGTTCAAGACAATAACACTTGGAAACTTGTTGATTGTCCTCAGAATGTTAAACCCATCAGATGCAAATGGGTTTACCGCATTAAGTACAAGCAAAATGGTGATATCGACAAATATAAAGCAATACTTGTTGCTAAAGGTTTTGTGCAGCAGGAAGGGATAGATTATGAGGAAACGTTTGCTCCTATAGCTAAATGGAACACCATCTAACTCACACTTGCCTTAGCAGGTCAACAAGGATGGAAAGTTCATCAAATGGATGTAAAAAGTGTTTTTCTCAACGGAGATTTACAGGAAGAAGTGTACATGAAACAACCCCCAGGTTTTGAAATTGAAGGACAGGAACATAAAGTATGCAAACTGATAAAGGCTTTATATGGGTTAAAACATGCTCCCCAAGCTTGGTATGCCAAAATGGATGAATACCTTCGGAAAGTTGGCTTTCAATGAAGTGAATCTGATGATACCTTGTATGTACATCAACAAGGTAAAAATATAGTGATTTTGGTTATGTATGTTGATGATTTGATTATCACTGGAAACAATGATGCTCACATTGCACAGGTGAAAATGGAGTTACATGCAGGTTTTAAGATGACAAATTTGGGACTACTTCATTACTATCTTGGATTTGAAGTATTCCAACGTCCACATCATATCTTCATTTCTCAGAGTAAATATGCAGCAGAAATTCTTCAACGATTTGGAATGCAGGATTGCAAGCCTGTTCTCACCCCTATGGAACAAAACTTGAAACTTTCAAAATTTGAAGGGGGGGAAATGGTGGATAGCACTACTTACAGACAGTTGATTGGTAGCTTGATTTATCTAACAACTACTTGACCAGATATTTCTTATGCCGTCATTATTCTTTCTCGCTTTATGCAGGAACCTAGAGATAGCCACTAGAATGTAGCCAAAAGAGTTCTTCGTTATATCCAAGGAACAAAATATTCTGGTCTTCTTTACAAAAAGACTAAAAACTTTTTACTTGGTGGATTTTCAGATGCCGACTTTGCTGGTAGTATTGATGATAGGGCATCAACCTCAGGTTATTTAATGAACATGGGGTCAGCTGCAGTTTCCTAGAGTTGCAAGAAGCAAGTTACAATGGCCACTTCTTCAGCAGAAGCAGAGTACATTTCAGTATGGGAAGCAGGATGTGAGATTGTTTGGTTACGTCGAGTTTTACAGGACTTGGGAATTCCTCCACCAGAAGCTACTTTGTTATTCATCGACAGTCAGTCAAAAATAAAGCTTGCCAAGAATCCAGTTTTTCATTCAAAGACAAAGCATGTGGACACCAAGTATCATCATATCATATCTCTCATTGCAAAGGATGTCATCAAGCCGATTTATTGTCCTTCGGAAGATCAGACCTCTGATATCTTCAACAAACCTCTTAGCAGAATAAAATTTACTAAGTTCAGAGATGAACTTGGTATATGTTGTAATGTATCTTTGGATCATAGGGGGGAATGTTAGATGATTCAAAAATGTTAATGTAAATTTATGATAAAATATTTATTAAATTAGAATATTTAATAAATATTAGAGAATAAAAATATTTATGAAATTAGAATATTTAATAAATATTAGAGACACTTAGAAATAGAATATTGTTAGCAAAGATAGGACTCTAGAATTGAGTCATTTCTTAGACTCTAAAATAGGAATAAAGTTAGTAGAATGGTTAGAAGATCATTTATTGTAAATGGACACTCGTGGTTTTTTCAAGTGATCCATAACTAAATTAAGTTAGGACATATTTCTTATAAATAGGTTAGTCTCCTATTTGCAAGTTAGTAGAAGTTTACGTTTGTAAACTCTGCAACTTTTTATGTAATTTTTTTTCCATTATTAATAAAATTACGTGTCTGAAGACACTTTTTCCATTATAATACAAATAATATAATTGTTATTAATTTTGATCAATTAGTTTTATAGTTAAATATTTTGAAAGGACATAAAAGTTGAAATGTCTAAAAGTAAAAAAAAATATAATGAAAGAATAACTAATTACATATTGAGCAGTATGAGAAGTGAAAAATGTTGAGATACTCATTAATTCTATTTGGAATTTAGTAGGTAGAGATAATTTATGTTCATTGATTCTATATAAAGTTTTTTGGAAACATAGAGTAAATAGAAATATCAAAAAACCTAAATAAAGATAACGAAAGAAAGACTAATGATTTATTGACTAGGACATATAGGTGGGAAGAGTTGGATGATTCATTTATTTTATTTGGAATTTGGTGAGTGAATTTGGTCCATAATAAGATGGCTAGATTTTCAAATATTGCTTCCCTAGTTAACATATCAACTAAACAATTTAGTCTCCTAGGTTTATGTTGTATGTCAAAAACAAAAGTATCAAGCCAAAGTGCCCATTTATATATCTTAGAATAGCCTCCAATGAGAAAATTAATACATTTTAGCATTCCGGGAAGGATTTTAGATCAATTTTGATTAAGAAATGTATAGGTGTAGATATACCTTGAAATAATGGATTTTTTTCTTGACTGCAAGTTCAATGTCTTTATGACTTGAAGGATAATTTAATTCTACTCCATGAAATGAGATCATTATGATTCAAATTTCCATCCCTTTTGATGCACAACTCTTCATCTCACATGGATGTACATGGCAATGCTTGACGATCTCTCCTTGTTACATCAAGCTTATATAGTCCTTCGATTCTTACTCATGTTGGTACAACCTTAAATTAATCTTGCATATCCTTCACTATAAATTGATATCTCACAAATTCAACCTTTAAACCCTAATCAACTACAGTAGAGGCTAAAATCAAATTCTTCTTTATACCTGGTACATACTATGACTGTTGAGCTCAGCAGCAGAATAACAAAAATAAATATACAGAACACACAGCAGAAACAAACATAAAGACACAGATTTTAACGTGGTTCACCCAACCAATCTGGGCTACGTCCACCTAACAGGGCATCGGCAATCTCATTCATCAACAGGAGAAAATACAATAGCAGAGTTTCTCATCTGCTCAACTCTTCCTCACTACACATTCCTCATCATGCTCACTTGCCTCTATGGGCTTACATTTTCTAGCTGTGAATGAAAAAAAACTCATAAATTCTCTCACAAAAAATATAGGATGCATTAAATCCTCATTAGAAATTGATGGAGCCAATGTAGCAACAAATCCTATTGTTGTCACCTACATGAGATTTTCTCCAAAAAAAAAAAAAAAAGGAAATCTCAACAATCTCCACCTTGACAACAATTAGCCTGATACCCGTTCCATTATTATTTTTTTATCTTTTCTGCAAGCCAAGGGAAGCCAAACACCATCGTAGCTTCTCTAACAAAACTGGTTTCGTGAACATGTCTGCACAGTTTTCCTTTGTATGCACCTTTTCAAGAGAGACTCCCCTTTCAGTGGTAACCTGTCTTACAAAATGGTACTTGATAGGTATATGCTTTGATTTACTATGATAGGATGGATTCTTAGCCAAATGAATTGCACTTTGACTATCACAAAATAACTTGATGTTTTCCTGCAACCTACCAAACTCACCAAACAAACCTTTCAACCAAACCGCTTCTTTGCAAGCATGTGAAGCATCTATGTATTCTGCTTCTGTAGTGGATAAAGCAACAATGTTCTGTAGCTTTGACATCCAGCTAATAGCTCCACCTGCAAGAGTAAAGACATACCCTGAAGTTGACCTTCTCTTATCCAAATCACTTGCAAAATCAGAATCAACATATCCGCAAACAAATTCATTGCTCCTGTTATAAGTGATACAGTAATCACTTGTGCCCCTCAAATACCGAAGCACCCATTTCACTGCTGATCAGTGTTCTTTTCCTAGATTTTCCATATACCTGTTGACAACCCCAACTGCATGTGAAATATCTGGTCAAGTACAAACCATCGCATACATCAAACAACCTACTACATTGGCATATGGAATTCGATACATATATTCCTTTTCTTCATTAGTGTTAGGACATAAACTTGAAGAAAGCTTAAAATGGGAAGCAAAAGGGGTAAACAGGCTTCACATTGTTCATACCAAACCTCAAGAGTATTTTCTCAATATACTTCTTTTGTGATAGCCACAGCTTACCATTGCTCCTGTCTCTGAAAATATCCATGCCCAAAATCTGTCTTGCTGCTCCTAGATATTTCATATCAAACGTCCTAGCCACCTACAAAATCAGAATCAACATATCCGCAAACAAATTCACTGCTCCTGTTATAAGTGATACAGTAATCACTTGTGCCCCTCAAATACCGAAGCACCCATTTCACTGCTGACCAATGTTCTTTTCCTGGATTTTCCATATACCTGCTGACAACCCCAACTGCATGTGAAATATCTGGTCGAGTACAAACCATTGCATACATCAAACAACCTACTACATTGGCATATGGAATTCGAGACATATATTCCTTTTCTTCATTAGTGTTAGGACATAAACTTGAAGAAAGCTTAAAATGAGAAGCTAAAGGGACTGAAACAGGCTTCACATTGTTCATACCAAACCTCAAGAGTATTTTCTCAATATACTTCTTTTGTGATAGCCACATCTTACCATTGCTCCTGTCTCTGAAAATCTCCATGCCCAAAATCTGTCTTGTTGCTCCTAGATCTTTCATATCAAACGTCCTAGCCATCTGAGCCTTTAACCTGTTGATCTTTGTTATGCTTTTTCTTGCTAAAAGCATATCGTCAACATACAACACTAAGATAATGAACATGCCATTACTTAATTTCTTAAAGTAAAGGCAATGATCATATTCACTTCTTATATAATTTTGACTCATCATGAAAGAATCAAATTTCTTGTACCATTGTCGAGGCGACTGCTTCAGACCATACAATGATTTCTTGAGCCTGCAGACAAATTTATTGTTGCGATTTTGAACAAACCCTTCCGGTTGTTCCATGTAAATCTCCTCATCTAAATCTCCATGTAGAAATGCAGTTTTAACATCTAGTTGCTGTAATTCTAAATCAAGTAAAGCAACTAATGCTAACACAATCCAAATTGAAACAATTTTTACAACTGGTGAAAATATCTCATGAAAGTCAATGCCGACTTTCGGAGAAAAACCTTTCACGACCAGCCTCGCTTTGTACCTGTCCTCTGTATCATCAACACCCCTTTTCAATTTGTAAACCCACTTACATCCCACAGTTTTCTTGTCTTTAGGAAGTTCTACCAGATCCCATGTGGCATTCTTGTCTAACGCCCTCATCTCGTCCTTCATAGCCTCTTTCCACTTACTACTGTTAGAACCTTCTACAGCTTCCTGATAGCACAAAGGTTCATCATCGTTAGCAGTTAAAGCAACTGAAGTAACATAATCATCATACCTTCTAGGAAAACGTCTGATTCTCGTAGACCTCCTTAAATATGTTTCTGGTACTTCTCCAATTTGGTGATTATTGTCTGTAGGAACTTCTTCATGATCAGCATCTAAAACACGTTCATGATCTGCATCTGAAACTTGTTCATGATCTGAATCTGAAACTTTTTCATCTAGACTATCATCATTATTTGAACTGGTTTCAAACTGAATGTGTTGAAGCTGAGGTACATTATCCTATTTCAATTTATCATCTACATCTGGATTTTCAAGTGAGGATTCATTAAATTTAACATCTCTGTAAATGATGATCTTGTGGGTAGTAAGATCCCACAACCTGTATCCCTTAGTGCCATCAACATATCCAACAAAGATATATCTTTTTGATTTAGGATCTAATTTAGAACGCTGGTGTTTCGGAACTAGAGCATATGCATCACAACCAAAAAATTTCAGTTTAGAATAATCAGATGGATAACCTTTCCATACCTCTTGAGGAATTTTGCATCCTATCGCAGCTGATGGTGATCGATTTACCAAGTAACAAGTTGTAGAAACTGCTTCTGTCCACAATTCCTTCTGCAAATTGGCGTTACTAAGCATACTTCTTGCTCTCTCTAAAAGATCCATGTTCATGCGTTCAGCAACTCCATTTTGCTGAGGAGTATATACAGTGTTTTTATGTCTTTTGATCCCAGCGTCCTTGCAATAATTATCAAATTCCTTTGAAGTAAACTCACCACCATTGTCAGTTCTTAAACATTTAATGGTTCTTCCAGTGATGTTTTCAACTAATGCTCTAAACTGTTTGAAAAATGTGAATACATCAAGCTTTTTCTTTAACATGTAGACCCACACTTTTCTAGAGAAATCATCAATAAAATATACAAAATATGACGATCCTCCATATGAGGTTGTAGGAGATGGACCCCAAACATCAAAATGGATATAATCAAGGATTCCCTTACTAGTATGTTTTCCATTTTTAAACTTTTGCTTGCTTTGTTTCCCAAACAAACAATGTTTGCAGAAATCTAACTTAGAAGATTTTAAACTAGGAAGTAACTTACGATCAGATAAAATCTTTAATCCTCTTTCGCTCATATGGCCCAACCTTTGATGCCATAAACGAATAGAATTACTGTCGTTTTCAGATACTGTAGAAGCATGATCTGACTCTGTTCTTCCTTCTAACTGAAAAATATTTCCAACCTTCTTTGCTTTCATTACTAGTAAAATTCCTTTATAAACTTTCATTACTCCACCTTGAATAAAGGTTTTATATCCATTAGTGTCTAGTACTCCTAGTGAAATGAGGTTTTTTCTTAGTTCAGGTACGTGTCTTACATCAGTTAGAATTTTATTTGTCCCATCAAACATTTTAATCTGGATGCTTCCAATTCCAACAATATTACACGAAACATCATTTCCCATGTAAACAACTCCATCATTGATTGATTTATAAGTTTTAAACCACTCTCTATGAATGCACATGTTATTTGACGCACCAGAATCTAACAGCCAATGTTGATCATGATTAGACAAACTAACTGATAACACTTCATCACTCATACCTGAAATGGATGTCGAACCTGTATCTGTCGTGTTTGCTTCTTTCTTTTCTGTCGAAGAGTCTCCTTTGGATGTTTGCTGTCTCTTCCAACAGTCCTTCTTCAAATGTCCTGATTTGCCACAAAACCAGCACTTTACCTTACTCTTCTTCCCTTTCTATTTTGAATGCGAGTTGTTGTGCTTACTGAAGCGTCTTTCTTTAGAACGACCTCTGACCATCATTGCTTCTGATGTAGAGGTTTCTGAATTTGACCGCTTCTGATGTAGAGGTTTCTGAATTTGACCTCTTTCTTGTTTCTTCGGACAACAAAGCTCCAACAACATCATCAAATTCAAGGGATTCTGATGAGTTAAGACTTATAGAAGTAACAAAATGATCCCATGACTCGGGCAACGAGCATAATAAAGTGACAGCTTTATCTTCTGATTAAAATTTTACTTCTATACTTTCTAACTGCACCAGGAGAGTTTTAAAGGTATTCAGATGATCAGTTATTGTCGTACCTTCCTTCATGCGCAAGATGTACAACTGTCGCTTCAGAAGAATCCTATTGGTTAAGGATTTTTTCATGTACATCTTTTCAATCTTTGTCCACAAACCAGCAATAGTTTTCTCTGACACGATGTTAAACAAAACATCATCCGCCAAACACAGTCGAATGCTGCTCAGTGCTATTTCATCCAAGTCACTCCATTCATCATCTGTCATGGTATAAGGCTGTTTGGATTTTCCCAACAACGCCTTCGCCACGCCTTGTTGCATGAGTAGATCATACATTTTCACTTTCCAGATCTTGAATTTGTTTTTGCCATTGAACTTCTCGATCTCAAACCGGGCACTTTGAGTTTTTGTCATGTTTAATAGCTTGTGTCACAAAATCTCCAATTGCAACTTTTTAATAAATGAAGTTTTTTTTATATATTTTAATCAAAAAATAATTTTGATTAAAAATTTCCCTTGCCTTAAAAAATTCCCTTCAGTTAAGAAAAAAAAAAAAAAACTATACCGTTCACCTTATAAAAGGCCTTTGTTTTAATACCATATGCAAATGGCATTTACATTATTAAATGTCAAATCGATTTTTTTTTTTTAAACACATGTCACCATTATAATCGATTTAAAAATATATATGCCAAATAAATACAAAGGCATTTGAATAGAGGTAAAATGCAAATCGATTTTTAATTACAAAATTGCATTATTGCAATAAAATCGATTTTATAGAGGCGATCATGGCGAATGCTGAGGAGATAGACATCGCTTCACAGCAGAAAGTTGTCGAACCCAAGAAGGCCGTAAAGGCAGATGGGCAGAACACGGGCAGAGATTCAGTTGACGGCACTATTTCTATCAATAGCCCAGCATGCGAGCGTTTCAGTCTTAGGGTTTTATACCTGGCCATCGACACAGACTTTTCCTCTGCCCCTGCCCTGTTCGGCCCCAACAGAGCCGTCGACTGCACAGTTAGCTCGGTGCTTCTCTTAGTCGCTGCTCCAAGCGGTTTCCATTTCACGGGTTGCAGACTTCATAGGAATGCACGCATCATTCCTGCAAACAACGGCTCCATTGCTTTCTCAACGGCCTTCACAGTAGACGCATCGGATGGTTTTCTCCGCCCAGGTCCCAGATATTTTGAGATACCTTTCGCTGTTACTGAAGGACATCCCTACAAGAAATCACCAGATTCTAATGCCTCCCTTCTCCGAAACTCGGATAGTGCAGGGGATATCATTGAAGGCCAGAAAGGGGTTGTTCGCTCCAGCATTCTTGACGCCCCAACCTATGTTGGGCCCCTGCAACGGCTCAGTCTCTGCCTCTCGGAGAAGCAGGGCAAAACGGATAGGCGATGGCTTCAGGAGGGTTCTGATTTTCTGCCAGCGGCACTCATAGCCAATGGCCTTCCAAATCTGGGTACACAATACCAGATCCAGATCTCTCCTCCTTCCGGGGGAACAAAGCTGTTGTGGGTGCATGCCACGGATCTGGTGCAGGACCTTCTGCAAGATCTTGACCTCAGATTGGGAATTACCTCAAGACTCCTGAGACTGCTTTACAAAGGCAAACAACTTAAAAACCATTTACCTTTGTTTTTCTATAATATTGTGAAAGATGCTTCAGTTGTGTTATCCTTTCGCTTGAGAGGCGGAGCTCCTGGGCAAACCTCCTTGGCCCCTGCCTTCTCCTACAAGGATGAAGTTCACGCACACACAACCAAGAAAGCAGCTCAACCACCTGAAGCTCCTAAACCTTTTCTGGTGGACAAGCTTGAGGAGGTTCCCACAGTAGAATTTTCCCATGCAGAATTTGCAGACGATATTCAAAATTTAGCAGAAAGAGCCATAATATGCAGATTTAATGGATTGTGGCCACGATCAAAGGAACTCTACGATTGGATCCATGCTAATTGGACTCACCACTGCAAAGTCAGATTCTGTTCAAAAGGATATTTCATATTTTTGTTTGATAATATCAAGAATCTTGAGAAGGCTATCGAAGAAGGTCCCTGGTTCATGGGAACAACATGGCTCTTCTTAACACCATGGTTCCCAGATTTTGACCCAGCAATTGCTGTCATCACTAAGACACCTGTTTGGATCAGGCTTCCCAACTTTCCAGTCCATCTTTGGCATGTCATAGTCTATAAAGTGATTGGCAACACCTTGGGCAGTTTTCTGATGGGAGACTACTGGCGGGAAAACAAAGGTCTTTACACATATGCCAGAATATGTGTGGAACTAGACTTAAGCAAGGGACTTCCATACCAGATCAATCTCAAAATAAACGACTTTGTATGGACTCAGACATTGGATTATGAGAACACTGCCTTTCGCTGCCGACACTGTCACCAAACAGGGCATCTCCAGAACTCTTGCCCAGCTCTCCCGGCAAAACAGAAAAAGGTGAATTCCAAGGCCAATTCTAAACGATGGGCTCCGTACTCTCCGCCTCCTGTAGCGGACTCTGATTCCTCTTGCTCAGAAGATGATGAATGTGATGCAGATTCGGTTCAGAATCAGTCAATGGACATCCCCACCGATGCTCAGGCGCACCCCCCCCCCCCCCCGATATTGCCGTTGCTCAGAAACGCTCCCATGGGACCTCCTCTTCCGACTCAGATAAGGAGATCCCCCATATTGAGAACTCCGATCTTCATGTTGTTTTAGCTCATTCACCCCAGGAAGGATGGGTTAAAGTCAGTAAAAAGAAAGGGAAGAAGCTACGTATAGAGGCTTCTGCCCTCTCTGGGTAGTTTTCAGTTTTTTTGACATTCAGTGTTTTCTTGTGATTCCTGCTTGTTTCTCTCCTTCTCCAGAGCCGAGGTTGATAGTTTTATCATTTCCGGTTGCTAGTTTTTCTGCTTCTCAAGATTGTATTACCATCCTGTACTATATTTTTGCTTAATAGAATCAGTCTTATTCAAAAAAATAAAATAAAATCGATTTTATTAAAAAAAAAGGCATTCAATATATATAACGGCATTCAATATATATATGTGACAAACTACTCACTTTACTCATTCTGACCTTTCACTTTTTGCAGCTGCTGCCTCAATTCTGGACTACGTTACATGCAATCAAATTGACTTTGGGCCCGTCTTATTTATTCCTCCCAACGTATCTGCAAATAATTTAACTTCTGGAAATTAACATATTATGACTTACTGTTCAGCAACAGAATTGTGTTCAGCCATAACGTTGGCACGCAGATTAACAGGAGATCAAACAGTGGCTCAAAAATACAGAAACCGGTCCACGGTTTCAGAGTCCACGGTTCACGGTCTCATGGCTTCGTTTTCAATACAAATTACATGATTTATAAGCTGCTGACAAGAGCTAACAGTCTGACTTAAATGGTCCAGCAACAGATCACGGGTTCGTGTGCTTTCAACAATTCAGGGGCAGTTTATCTTGCTGATAGCTCCAGCATGGTCGATTCAACGCTACCGGTCTCACGGCCTATTCACATCTTACAGTCACGGTGCTGCTTCTTTGCCACAGCGGACTCTCGTGGATGTCAAACCGAGTTGTTCTACAATTACAGCCACAAAACCCTATGGAGACACAAGCCCGAAAAGCTCAACAGTGTTCTACACAACTTGAATTACTGGAACAAGCAGCTCAACCTTGCTCTGATACCAATTGTTGAGCTCAGCAGCAGAATAAAAAAAAAATATATACAGAACACACAGCAGAAACAAACATAAAGACACAGATTTTAACGTGGTTCACCCAACTAATCTGGGCTACGTCCACCTAGAAGGGCATCGGCAATCTCATTCATCAATAGGAGAAAATACAATAGCAGAGTTTCTCATTTTCTCAGCTCTTCCTCACTACACATTCCTCATCATGCTCACTTGCCTCTACGGGCTTACATTTTCTAGCTGTGAATGAAAACAAACTCATAAATTCTCTCACAACAAATATAGGATGCATTAACTCCTCATCAGAAATTGATGGAGCCAATGTAGCAACAAATCCTATTGTTGTCACCTACATGAGATTTTCTCCAAAAATAATAAAAAAAAGGAAATCTCAAAATGACATTTTGGATTTGTTTCTCCTTTCCAGTAGGCAGAGTCACAGATATGTGTCCATGACATTTGATTTCATGAGATCTATTATCTCCTAGATAAATATGAACACCATTAATGTTTTTATAATATGTATCAAACCATTATCTATTATAAAACATATGTGATGCACCAAAATATATGAGCCATACATTGATATCATTAGTCCCAATAAATAAGGCAACATCATAAGCGAATAACTTCAATTATTTGAAATCATTACTTATGGAGGCAACATTGTTAGCAAAGTCTCATTTATGCACTTCTATGTTTGATTGCATACATCTCTTTTTTGGACAACGGCTAACAAAGTGACTAGTCTTACCACAATAGTATATGGCATCATTTTCTTCACATTTACATTTGTTGTTGCAAGAGGAAGCCCTTGAAATGGCTTCAGATGTGGCATTCCTCCTTTATTTTTCTCCATGACTTGGTTGTTTTCCTTTTGCTACCAATGTTAGATCAAAACTTTGAGACCCTTAATTAATATTCTTTCATATTTCATATTTTTGCATAAGAATACTTACCAACTCATCAAAAGGAGATTCCTTCTCCTTTTTTGCAAAACCTGTGATGAAGATTTTGGCATTCATCCAACATATTATTTATACTAATAGTGACTATATTAACACTAGATACTTTTCACATGTAGCAAAAATGAACACAAAGTTAGAATAATGATAACATTGGTCATAAAATATAATTGGAAGCTACATTAATTAGACAAAAAAATCAATGTTTCTAAATGGAGATTTAAAGAAGAGGTTTACCTTATTCAATTAGAATGCCTAGAATGCTTTGTGAAACTGAGTAAAAATATCTTGTTTGCAGGTTAAATAAAGCCTTCATGCCTTTGAACAAGCCCCCAAATCATGGTATGAGAAAATAGAGGCATTCTTCCTTCAATAAAGATTTGTAAAAAGTAAAAGGCAATCCTAATTTGTATATCAAGTCAAATGAGAATGGACATATTGCTTTAAACTATGTATATGTTGATGCAACAAAAAGTTCCACTAACTTGATTGAAGACATCAAAATACAATTATCGCAAGTATTTGAGATGAAATATCTTAGATAGTGGCACTATTGTTTATGTCTAGAAGTATGAAAAAACAATAATAAGGCCTTAATCACACAAAGTAAATATATAAAAAAAATACTTAGCAGATTTAAAATGAATGAATGTAATGCAATGTCTACTCCATTGGAACAAAATATCAAACTTGGTATTGATGATATAACAAAAAAAAGTTGATGGTACTTTATATCAACGGTTGGTGGGAATTTTAAATTAGCTCACCACAACTAGTTCTGATATTGCTTATTACCATGAGATCCCTCATGTTAAATGTGACAAAAATATTGTAAATTTACTAATTACCTAGGTAGTTGAAATAACGAAATAACGAGATGTAGTTAGAGTAACGAAATGTATCTAGGTTTAATAAGATGGCCCAAGAGGCTTGTAATGACACGGAGAATTTATCAATAAATTTTCTAAGTGATCTATCTTTCAGTTATTGAATTCAGTTTCATTTCTCCAACACAAAAAGTGGTATCAAAGCCTGCCGACTGTTCCGCTGGAGAGCCTGTTCCGCCGAAGAACTGCCGCTGTTAAAAGAAGTCACTCATCTGCCGTTGAAGTCAAACTTGGAGCCCACAGAGCAGAGAACTGTGCCAATGTATCTCAGCCGTGAGAAAGGAGTCTGCACGTAGCCGTGAGAAAGGAGTCTGCACGTTTTTGCTACAGAGAAGCAAGAAGATTTCATCGATTTTTATTTATTTATTTATTTATTGAGGATGCTGCAAAGTTGCACGTTTTGCTGCAAAGAAGCCAGAAGACTCATTGAAATATTTTGATCGAAGACGCTGCAGAGAAGCCAGTCATTGCCCGATTGAAAGAAGTCACTGCTACTAAAGGTATTTTTTTTTATAAAAGGATTCTATGACCTGTAAAAGTTTAACAAAGAGAAAAGGGTTCGAACAGTTTGATGTTTGTTCAGTTTAAGAAAAGGGTTCGAACAGTTTGATGTTTGCTCAGTTTAAGAAAAGGGTTCGAACAGTCAGTTTAAGAAAAGGGTTCGAAAAGTTTTTTAAATAGGATTTGAACAGTTTTTAAAACAGGGTTTGGGCTTGAACAGTCTTTTAAAACAGTTTTTTAAAACAACTTCTGTTTTTAAAGATATTTTTGGTTTTTTAAAAAAAAAAAAGGGGGGTTCAGTTTTCAAGAATTGATAAGGATTTTTTATTTCTCTGAAAAATTAGTAGAAGAAGGAAATATTTGAAACCCAGTTTTCAAGAATTGATAGAGATTTTTATTTCTCTGAAGAATTAGTAGAAGAAGAAAATATTTGAAACCCTTGAAACCCTAGGAAAAGAGGGGAATTTTTTTTCTAAGGAGGGAAAAAACAGAAAGGGAGAAATGGCGAAAATGACAAATGCAAGATTTGAGGTGGAGAAATTCACCGAGAAAAACAATTTTGCTCTGTGGAAACTGAAGGTTAGGGATTTTCTGGTGCAACAAGGGTTGCACAAGGCACTTGACGGGGTAACTAGAAAACCAGCAAGCATGTCAAACTCGGACTGGGAGGACTTGGATGCTTGAGCTCTCAGTACCGTTCGGTTATGTTTGGCAGACGAAGTACTCTTCAATATCGTTGGAGAGAGTACAACCACAGGGTTGTGGAAGAAATTGGAAACTCTCTATATGACAAAATCTTTGACTAACAGAATCTATTTAAAGAGACAACTATACAGCCTTCAGATGAAAGAAGGTACGAAAATTGCAGATCACTTGAATGTTTTTAATACGCTTGTTTGTCAGTTGTCCGATATGGAAGTAAAGATGGAGGAAGAAGACAAGGCAATAACCTTGTTGTGTTCCCTGCCTAATTCAGGGGATCACTTCGTGACCTCAGTCAGTTTGAGCACTGCCGATTCATTAAATTTTGAATCTGTCGTAGGTGCTCTCTTATCTGAAGAGGTACGAAGACAATCTAGCATTGAGACTTCTGCACCTGAAGCCATGGTAGCTAGAGGTCGGTCAAAGGAACGGGGGGAGAAGACAAGAGGTTCTTCCAGATCAAAGTCAAAGGGCGACAAGAAGAGTAAAGCAAAATGCTGGTACTGCAACAAACCGAGACATCTCAAAAAGGATTGCTGGAAACAGAAGGAGGCGGAAAACAACAAGGAAGAAAATCAGGTCGATTCAGGTATGGATGATGAGGTTTTAATTGCTGAAGCACTCCCTGTATGTAATATCTCACAATATGCTGACTATTGGCTATTAGACTCTGGTGCTTCTCATCATATGAGTCCGCACCGGAATAGGTTTTCATCATATGAGACTGTAGATGGTAATTGTGTTTTCATGGGAAATAATGCATCTTGTCAGACTGTTGGGATTGGAAATGTGCGAATTAAAATGTATGATGGTACAATTAAAACCTTATCTGATGTTAGGCATGTACTTGATCTAAAGAAAAACTTGATTTCCTTGGGAGTTTTGGATTCGAATGGTTATAAGTTTACAGGTCAGAATGGAGTGCTGAAAGTCTCGAAAGGAGCCTTGGTTGTTATGAAGGCTGAAAAGGTCAGAAACCTATACAGACTCAAGGGAAGCACTCAAGTCAGTGAAGCAGCGATCGTGTCAGATAAAGCAGAAGAAGGTTCTCATCTATGGCATCAGCGGTTGGGTCACATGAGCGAGAAAGGTCTTCAGGTACTGATGAATCGCAAGCTACTTCCTGATTTGTAAACCTTGAAGTTGGATTTTTGTAAATATTGTGTGTTTGGAAAACAATGTAAACAAAGATTCAAGTCTGGCAATCATAATAGCAAGCAGATTTTGGACTATATTCACTCTGATCTGTGGGGACCATCTCCTACTGTGTCCTATGGAGGTGCCTTGTATTTTTTAACTTTTATTGATGATTTCTCCAGAAAATTTTGGGTCTATATGCTGAAAAAGAAAGCTGATGTGTTTAATGTGTTTAAACAATTTAAAATAATGGTGCAAAAGAAAACAGGCAAATCAATCAAATGTTTAAGAACTGACAATGGCGGTGAATTTACATCTTTATAATTTGAACAATTTTGTAAGGATGAAGGGATAGTTAGACATAAAACTGTGGTTTATACTCCTCAACAGAATGGTGTTACTGAACGGATGAATCAGACTCTTATGGAAAGAGCCAGAAGCATGATTAGTAATGCTAATCTGCAAAAGGAGTTGTGGGCAGAAGAAGTATCTACTACTTGTTACTTAGTTAATAGATCACCTTCGGTTGCAATAGACTGTCAAATTCCTGAAGAGGTTTGGTCGGGTCAGTCTTGTGATTATTCGCATTTGAAGATTTTTGGTTGTGATGCCTATGTTCTTATTCCTAGAAATCAGCGCTCAAAATTAGATCCAAAATCAAAATGTTGTGTCTTTGTTGGATATGATTATTCAGTGAAGGGATATAGGTTTTGGGATCCTACTTCACGGAAAATAGTCATTAGTAGAGATGTAACATTTGATGAATCATCTCTTTTAAAATCAGATGTTGAAAGAGTTGAACAGAAGCAAGTATCGCCAGGTCAGCAGATTCAATTGGAGATTGTACCTTTTCCAGAAAGTAAAAAGGAAGGAGAGACTTCTAAAAAAAGTGGAGAAGCAGAGGAAACTGGAGAAATTCCAGAATCCAGTTAGCAACCAGTCACCCTAAGAAGGTCTATGAGGGAAAGAAGAACACCAAAAAGGTATGAAGACTCTGCTTCATCATTTGCATTGATTACTGAAGATGGGGAACCATCTTGTTATCAGGAAGCAGTTAATGATGCAGATAGCGAGGTATGGAAAAAGGCTATGGAAGAAGAAATGGACTCCTTAGCCAAGAAAAATACCTGGGATCTTGTAGAACTTCCTGAAGGGAGAAGCATTGTTGGGTGCAAATGGGTCTTCAAGTTGAAGATAAAAGTTGATGGAAGTATCGACAGGTATAAGGCGAGATTGGTTGCAAAAGGGTATTCCCAGGTTGAAGGTATTGACTTTCATGAGATCTTTTCACCAGTAGTTAAACTTGTTTCTATTCGTACTGTGTTAGCACTAACTGCTTTACTGGACCTTGAGTTAGAACAGTTAGATGTTAAAACAACCTTTCTTCATGGTGATTTGGATGAAGAGATTTATATGGATCAGCCAGAAGGTTTTGTACAAGGTTGCAGTAGAAGATTAGTTTGCAAGCTCAGGAAATCATTGTATGGCCTGAGGCAGTCGCCCAAGAAATGGTACAAGAAGTTTGATTCCTTCATGATGAGCCAGAATTTTATCAGAAGTGAGTATGATCATTGTGTATACTTCAAAAGTTTCAATGGCATATTCATTATCTTGGTGTTGTATGTTGATGATATGCTTATTGCAAGCAAAAGCATGGAAGAAATTAGCAGGTTAAAGGCTCAGCTGTCTAGGACGTTTGAAATGAAGGATCTTGGAGCGGCAAAAAATATCTTGGGCATGGAGATACACAGAGACAGGAAGAATGGTAAGCTTTGGTTATCACAACAGAAGTATGTGGAGGAAATACTTGAAAAGTTCGGTATGAATAATGTGAAACCTGTTAATGTTCCATTAGCTTCCCATTTCAAGCTTTCTTCGGATTTGAGTCCTAGAACTAATGAAGAAAAGAAGTATATGTCTCGTGTACCATATGCAAATGCGGTAGGAAACTTAATGTATGCGATGGTATCTACAAGACCTAACATTTCACATGCAGTTGGAGTTGTCAGCAGGTTCATGGAAAATCCAGGGGAAGAACATTGGCGAGCAGTGAAATGGGTGCTTCGGTATTTGAGAGGCACAAGTGACCATTGCATCATCTTTGATGGTCGTGAAGGTACAGTCTGCGGATATGTGGATGCTGATTATGCAGGTGATTTGGAAAAAAGGAGGTCTACTACAGGTTATGTTTTTACTCTTGCAGGTGGAGTAATCAATTGGATGTCAAAGCTTCAGGAGACAGTTGCTTTGTCCACTACTGAAGCAGAGTATATAGCTGCTTCAGATTCCTGCAAAGAGGCAATTTGGTTAAAAGGTCTGCTTGATGAGATTGGAAGGACGCAGGAGAAAGTGAATGGGTTTTGTGACAGTCAGAGCGATATTCATTTGGCTACAAATCTATCATATCACAGGAAGACTAAGCACATCGATGTAAGGTATCGCTTTGTGAGACATATAATCGAAGGCGGCAAAGTAGTCCTCAAGAAGGTTCGCACACAGGAGAATCATGCAGATATATTCACGAAGCCAGTTACAGTAGAGAAGCTGAGATGGTGTCTTGCTTCTCTCGGCTTGCAGAAAAGATGATGAATGGACATTAGGAAAATTTGTTGTCAAGGTGGAGTTTGTTAAATGTGACAACAAATATTGTAAATTTACTAATTACCTAGGTAGTTGAAATAACGAAATAACGAGATGTAGTTAGAGTAACGAAATGTATCTAGGCTTAATAAGATGGCCCGAGAGGCTTGTAATGACACGGAGAATTTATCAATAAATTTTATAAGTGATCTATCTTTCAGTTATTGAATTCAATTTCATTTCTCCAACACAACAAGATTGAAATAACGAAATAATGAGATGTAGTTAGAGTAACGAAATGTATCTAGGTTTAATAAGAGGGCCTGAGAGGCTTGTAATGACACAGAGAATTTATCAATAAATTTTCTAAGTGATCTATCTTTCAGTTATTGAATTCAGTTTCATTTCTCCAACACAACAAGTGGTATCAGAGCCTGCCAACTGTTCTGCTAGAGAGCCTGTTCCGCCAAAGAACTGCCGCTATTAAAAGAAGTCACTCATCTGCCATTGAAGTCAAACTTGGAGCCCACAGAGTAGAGAACTGTGCCAACGTATCTCAGCCGTGAGAAAGGAGTCTGCACGTAGCCGTGAGAAAGGAGTCTGCCGTGAGAAAGGAGTCTGCACGTTTTTTTTGGGTATACGACCAAAGTCCCACATGGACTAGAAGTGGGGAGGATCATGGGTATATAAGGATGGACAAATATCTCCATTGGTATGAGGCATTTTGGGGTAAAGCCCATAAGCAAAGCCATGAGGGTTTAGGCCCAAAGTGGACAATATCATACCATTGTGGAGATATGTGGTGTCCAGAATCCTTACAAGTGGTATCGGAGCCATGCCCCAAAGTTATCGAAGTGGATGAATCCTTGAATGTCGAACGAAGGAGGTTGGCTCCGGTAATATCATGATGGGATCCATGGATGAGCTCGGTTAGACAGGCAGTATGCTTCGGATTCTTCATGGACGTTTCCTGGTCCCAACACAGTGAAGAGGAGTTGACCTGGGATAGAGAAAGCTCTCGAGGCAGGTGGTGCTCCATGTAAGGCGTGTGCTTCCAACGCATTGGAGCGGAGAATCCTAGTTGGTAGAGAGTGGACGGATGGATAATCGTTTGAGGGGAGGCTCGATAGTCTTTTGTTCGAGGGGAGGATTGTTGGGTATACGACCAAAGTCCCACATGGACTAGAAGTGGGGAGGATCATGGGTATATAAGGATGGAAAAATATCTCCATTGGTATGAGGCCTTTTGGGGTAAAGCCCATAAGCAAAGCCATGAGGGTTTAGGCCCAAAGTGGACAATATCATACCATTGTGGAGATATGTGGTGTCCAGAATACTTACAACTCATTGAGTAAACAATGCGAGCAGAGGGTCCACCTTCAACCATGCCATGAACTTGCCTAGACTAAATTGCTACCAGTCACATTCCAAACACGTCAAGCACGCCATGGACTAGACTGGACTAAATGGGTCCACTAGTCACAATCTTTATTTTTCCCCTGTTTCATGTCTTGTATTCACACCTTTCAACCTAACCTACATTACTATATAAGGGAGGCCTCAATGACTTTATTACTACGAAGCAAAGAACAGAAAGGCAAGGCCTCAAGGACGTTGGTGGCTTGATAGAACTGGATAAAGTTGTTATGCCCTTTCTTATTTAGATTCTAGTGTTCTTTATGATCTTGGGACCAGAACTGTGGTGGATACTGTAAGTAACTCAGGGGACCCATTTTACTCTAATATTCATGGGGAATACAGTGGAAGTGAAAGTGGTTCTTTTAAACCCCATGATTTTGCTATGATTCTGGAGGATTCAACTCCTCAATTCGCAGCATCCCCTGGAGGAAGCCTAGGGGAGTATTCTCTGGATAAAGGAGTCATGGAGGCTCTTTTGTCCTTGAAAAGGGCATTCATAGATCCATATGGAACGCTGTGGAAATGGATAATTGAGAATTCAAAGTACATATGCGGGTCATTTACAATTGTGTGCATAAATCACAGAGTCATTTCCATAATCCTTCCTTTCGCCGGATTAGAAGGTAGCGTAGCAGAGGGTATTGCCAATTTTAGCATGCTTGAAAAACTGTACCTGAATATCAATAATTTGACTGGCAGCATCCCTGAAGCAATTGGAACTTTGAGTCATTTGACCTTCCTAAATCTGAGTGCAAACAATTTTCATGGCCGGATACCTGAAGCCATTTTTAAATTGAGAGAGTTGACCTTCCTCAATCTTGGTACAAACTTGCTGACTGGTAGAATACCTAAGGGTGTTTCTAATTTGAAGAAGCTCTAACAACTTTATCTTGACTTGAATAATATTTTAGGGACAATTCCAAAGGTGATAGGAAACCTTCCTGTGTTGAAAATTTTGTTCTTGTTTTCTAACCATTGAAGTGGTTGTATTCCCAATAGCATTGGTAAGCTGCAGGCCCTCACAGAAATGGGCATATATAATACCAGTATTTCTGGTAAGATACCTGAAAGCATTACTGATTTAATTCTGCTTAAGAAGTTGGATTTATCTGGAAATTCCTTGGAGGGACCAATTCCAGATGGTATTGGTAAATGTGTTGCACTGGAGCAGTTAATATTGTCAAATAACAAGTTGAATTGAAAGATCCCTGCATCTATAAGGAATTGTGCTTCCGTACAAAGATTGAAGGTGTCAGATAATTTTCTTACTGGAGAGTTGGATATAAGATTTCTAGTTTCCATGGAAGTTTTCTCTGCTCATTCTAATAATTTTTCTGGGAGTCTGCCAATGTCTTTGGCAAACTGTACCAAGCTTCAACTATTAGATCTACGGAAAAATGGATTGACAGGTGAGCTTCCCCAGTACCTCGCATATTTTGGCCATTTAAGATTTTTAAGTGTTGGTTATAATAAGTTTTATGTAAAATTCCTAAATGGTTCACAAATCTCACTAAGTTGCAAGTATTGGATCTTTCCAACAATAATTTTATTGGAAGAATACCATCCAATCTGGAGAGACTTCAAGGATTCAAAATCCGTGGGTCTTCTCAAGTCTGGGGCAATAAACTATATGCAGGTTTCGTGGTTGCTATAAAAGGGTCTGAGTATTCTCTCACATATTTGTTGGAAAGAAACACCATACTTGAATTTTCTAACAATGATCTTAATGGTGGAATTCCTACAAGCATAGGAAATTTGAGTAGTTTAAGATTATTGAATTTATCTGGAAATTAATTGGGGTGGAAAATCCCTGAGTCTCTTGCTGAGATATATACTTTGGAGCAATTGGACTTGTCCAAAAATAATTTGAGTGGAGAGATACCTCAAGATCTCTCAAATCTATATAGCTTGGCATTTTTAAATGTTTCATCAAACAGACTTTGTGGGTACATCCTAGAAGGAACACAGTTAAGCACTTTTGGTGTGACTTCATTTCAAATAAATAAGTGTCTATGTTGTGATTTATTCGGGCCATGTAAGGAAGGTAACCAATTCCAATCATGCAAGAACACATGTAATCAAACTCATCCATGCAAAGGCAGTGAGAAATATAATAGTGCCTGCAAAAAGGGATGGTTGAGTCATGTAAATGAAAAAGTTTCATTGATTGCAGTAGGGTTAGGAGCAGGGATTGGATTTGGTGTCATTATCATTCTGATGACCACATGGGATAAAGCCAGACATTGGGTAATTCCTCCCAGTGGACAACCATTCTATGGAGTATACAAATTTCCTAAATAGCTAGGAAATTCATTCTACCTCTTTAAGTTGTTATGATATAGTCAAAATGATAATGGAAAAACTTATATTAAGATATTATTTTCAGGAAAATAAAGTGGATTTAAAATCTTTGTAATAGGGAAATTATATATTTTAAAAATAATAATGGAACTTTTAATATGTGTTGTTTACTCTATATTATTTGTATATGTCATTAATTTTTATTTGAAATTTGACATAATTTTGTTGGAATAACAAGTTTGAGTTATGACATCTACATAATCCAAGTGCTCCAATTCTTTTATGCATTCAGAAATACATTTTCAACAACAAAAAGCCATGAACTTTGACAAAAAAAAATGTTCTCTTATTGTAATGAAAAAAACCAAAACATAGATTAATTACACTAGGCCTATTTGTTACGTTTTAGTTACTATTATTCATATATTTCAATTTTTATTTATTATTGTTAAATTGATACTAATGGTTTTGTTAAAAGAAAAAGATTTCAAATGTAAAGATGTTAAAAGGTGTTTTAATTAAATTATTTTGATTTTTTTAATTAAAATATAGTTAAATTATTTTTATTTTTATTTTGCATTAATTGGTGAGCTAAATTTCAAGTTGAACAAATGGAATTGGAATGATTGCTTCATATTTTGGAGTAACTAGCAGGAATTTCATGATTTTTTTTTAATAATTTAGTTAAATCATAATCAACAAATTTTTTTCCCTAAAAATTCTAGCTTGTCTATTACTTTTTAAATAATTTTATGTAGTTGAATGAGTAATCATGATAGCCTTTAAATAAAAATTAAAGGCGATACATTTTCTGATAAAAATGGCAGGATCAAATTAATTAAAGAAATATTGGTTAGCTCTACTTTGAAAGACTACACTAGGAGGGACTACGTCCGCAGGTCGCTCTACATTATCATTACAATACAATCAATATATAGCTTACATGCTTATAGGGAAGTTAGAACCAATACCTAAGAAATAGGAACACACTCATAATCTAAGGTTAAGGTGAAGTGACTCTCTCTAATATAGCTATCCATTATCTTCAACACTCCCCCTTAATGGAGAAAGGGTTCACAAATATTCGTAATATGTCCCTAAACATCTCAAATTTAATTCTACCAAGGGGCTTGGTAAAAATATTGGCAACATTATCACAAGTATTACATTATACAATATGGATTTCTTTTGACTAAAATTTCTCCCTGATGAAGTGGAAATGAGTATCTATGTGCTTAGTGTTTTTATGGAACACCAGATTGTTTGCGTGTTTGATGGAGCTTTGGTTTTCGCATCTAATTATTGTTGCAGCTTTGTGTTCTTCTCCTGCATCTTGGAGAAGTCACCTCAGCCAAATTCCCTCACAAGTTGATCCACACATTGCTTGGTACTCTGCTTCCACTGAAGACAAGGAAACTGTGTTATGATTTTTACAACTCCATGCTATTACCCTAAAACCAATGTTAAATGCATAGTTTGTAATGGATCACATGTCATCTACGTTTCAAGCCTTGTCGAAATTTGAAAAACCTGTCAATTTCACATCATAAGAATTAGTATACAAATTCCATAGTCTAAGGTTCCTTATAAATACCTTAAGATGCCTTTAGCTGTAATACAATGGATCTCAAGTGGCTTGGACATAAATTAGCTCAATGCATTGACTACATAAGCCAAATCTATTCAAGTACTGGTGAAGTAGATTAAACTCTCGAGCACTGCCTGTACAATGTTGCATCTGCCTCCTTTGAACCATCCTCACATTGAATTTTAGTGTTCTGTTGGAGGGGTATTGTTGTTGCCTTACACTAGTCCATATTAAACTTTTTCAGAAGACTCCTTACACAATTACTCGGTGCTAGAAAGGTCTATCCTGAATATCTCTAGATCTCTAGACCCAAATATTAGCGAAGCTTACCGAGGTCTTTCATATCAAACATTTGTGACATCTGCACATTGATTTCTTCAATGATTTTATCTGAATTTCATGTAATGATGATATCATCTACATATAAATAAATGAAAACTATTCTCCCCTTTTCATCAAACACAGTATAGAGATTGGGGTCATTTTTGCTTCTAAGAAGAATGAATCAATTTTATTGTACCATGATCTTGGAGCCTGTTTTAGTCCATATAAAGCTTTCTTTAATCTACAGACTAAATGTTCTTTTCCCTGTTTGAAAAACCCCTCATGTTGCTCTAAATGGACTTCCTCTTTTAACTCCCCATTCAAGAAAGCAAACCTAATGATCAGATTGGGATCAGGGCGTAAGGATTTCTCAAACTTCAAGTTACAGGATTGGATTCGAAATGGTAAATAGGTTCAAAACTAGATCGAATCCGAATTGGTGGCTGTCATGGAGTCTTGAACTCTGCATATAGAATCGGGGATTGCACAGCCGTGGAAATGTTGAAGGTGGAACGCAAAGTAATTTCAAAATGCAGAACGAAGCGAACGAGGATGGATGAGCATACATCACATCGAAAATTTTCATGTTTACCATTCATTCATCGCAAGTTAAGATATATATCTTACGATGTGATTGAGACATGACATGTGTCGTTTGGAGTGACCGTGTGCATATCTCACATCGACGAAGTTCAAGTTTACGATTAAGTCTTTATAGGTTATGTTATATATGTTGCAATGTAAAGAAGGGCGAGTAGGTGAGGACCATTAGATCAGACGCAGATCAACGACGACCAATCGCGATGTCGCATTTCACAAATATTAACGAATATTGTTAAGATATCGCAAGATAAATTGGTTGCGATGCAGTAAGATTCAAAATTTGCGATGCAACGAGGGAATGCCACGTGTTGGCATTGCGCATTAGCACACTTCACAAGAGTTATAGTTTATTGTTATCGGTACCAAGTTAAACTTGTGGAAAAGTGATTTGTGATGCGTTGTGATTGGTTGTGCGTTGTGGGACCCAAGAACCCTATTTAGCGTGTATGTAAGCTGTTTAAGGCCATGTGCGATCTGTTTTAAATGTAAGCGATGTTTGATTGCGAACGTATATATGTAATGAAACTACGATATTATATTTCGTTGTTTCCACTAACTGTCAAGCCATTAACGGTTGGGGTGTGCATGTGGCCATCATCATAACCATAACAGTAATTGCACGAAATTTTTGGTAGAGCGGATAGGGGCGCACCAAATTTGGCGGTCAGCCCTAATCTAACTCCAGTTAATTGGAATTCTCCACTTTTAGTGGAGTTTTTCTAGGAGAAATTGGGAAAAAGTGTAGGAAGCTCAATTTTTTACCATTCTGAAAAAATGAAGAGTCAATATTGACTAATTGGAGCATTATGGATCCATTGGTGAGGATTGCAAAGCCAGTTGAGGAATTTTGAGTGTGATTTTCCTACAAAGAAATTCCAAGGGCCACTAGGAGCTAGCAAGAGAGTGAGGCCTAGCCAGGGCAGCCAGAGGCCATTCTCAGGAAAAAAATAGTCATTTCTAACTATATTGAACCTTATGAATCCAATGATGGGTTTTACAGAAGCATTTGGAGAATTATAGACCCAAAGAAGCCATAGGGAAGTTTCAGGGAGCCTAGTGCCACCAGGTGTTGGAGGCATAGAACGGGGAGCCTGAGTTCATTCTAGGAGTATGAACAACCTATTTTGGATGATTGATATGTGCTGGAGATAGTAGAATAGGTTTTAGGAGTAGAAGAGGACTTCTAGGAGATTTGGTGCCACATAGAAGCCCAGGGAAGCTCAAGCACACCAACAAAAGTGGTCAATTCCAAGGGAGCCTAGGTCCATTTCCAGAAATAGAGCAGTTTATCCATGGGTATATTGGTATTATAAACCCATTGGTACAATCCAAACAACCATTTTATTTTAGCATCGGCTTTTAAAATAAATTTACCATCTTAATCCCAAAGAGCCAAGTCCATTCATGGAGGCTGAAGGAGACGTAGCTCAAGTGTTGAGGGTGAAATCCTTTATTATGTTTGTTGTTATGTGTTGGTGTTTAATTTTCTTCTATTTATGGTTGTTGTACATGATTTTAATTAGCTTAAACAAATTTTTAATTTCTCACACATAAAACATTAAACCAGTTAAAAAACATACACCTGAATCAATAATTAAATTCCACACATGCATGTATAAGAAATATCCTTTATTTGTTTTAATTGAGTGTGACGTTCTTGCATAGCAAAACAAGTCAACCACCCATATCAGATCAGGTTGGTATCAGAGCACTAGGTTGCTTTCTTGACAGAGCACTAGGTTATTTTCTTGACAGAGGACTAGGTTGCTTGCTTGACAGAGCACTAGGTTGCTTACTTGATAGAGCACTAGGTTGCTTTCTTGACAGAGCACTATTGGAAATGTTTTCATTGATTGAAAAGGAGATGGAAAAGGAGACAGCATAGAAGCAGAGAGAGAAAAAGAGACAGCATAGATGCAGAGAGATAGCAAAAGAAGACTGTTGAAAGGCAAAGAAAGAAAAATATGTAGAGTAGTAGTAGAGAGGCAACAGAGATCTGAAGAGAATGTTGAGGGTCGAGAAGTTGCAAAGCAAGGCCATTTGAAGCAACCCAGGCTACAAAATATGCAGAGAATACAAAGAAACTATAGAGTGAGTCGAGCAGCAGAGTAAGGTTGCAGAGAGTAAAATGAAACAGAGACAGAAGATACAAAGGCACAGACAGAGAATAAAAAGGCAGAGCCGTGAAATGAAACAGTCGAGCAGCAGAGATTGGTTGCAGAAAGTACACTAAAACAGAGATAGAGAATACAGAGGCAGAGACAGAGAATACAGAGGCGAAACCGTGAAGCATAAACATGTGGAGGCGTTGTGTTATAATGTTCAGAAAGCAAGAGGAAACAGGAGCAAGAGTGGGAATTAAGATGTAAAATGAATGGTGCGGAACCTTCATCCAGAGGGCGCATAAACGAAAGGTGTGAACAGTGAAACCAGAGTTTTGGAAACCAGCAGTATCGCGTGCGTTTGGGAGTGGTAAGTGGATTTCGTTTTTTGAATGCGATCTATGTCGCTGATGGACACGTGTCTTTGGGTGGTATTTGAATACCACTTACATCGCGTAATTTCTGAGTGCTAACCCTCGGCCCAAAGAAAAACGTGATATTAGCTGTGTCCGTCTGATTGCCAAGGCTGGAAGATCTACGGTGATCACACTTGTGCAATGAACAAAGGTTAGTTGAGGAAAAGCACTGTGGGCCCGAGTCAAATGTATCATTGAAAATTGAAACATAAACCAAAGTTTAAAGCCGAACCTTATTTCTTATGAGGCTTATTCGTTATACATTCAAAGGGCGTTATAATGGTTTTTAAAGTTTGTTGACATATATTATGTAAAACATGTTGTGGGACCTACATTCATAGCTGTGGGGCCAAGTATTATGCAAAGTTCTGTGTATTGTGTCTATTATAAAAGTTAAATAACAGACGAAAGGTAAGTAAAAATGCATTGTGGGCCCGAAGGTCAGTTTTAATTCAATTCATGGTAGAATGTTTGAAAGGTCTTGTATACGCATCAATGATGATATAAACTGTAATATTAATGCAGTGTGGAGGAAGGTGGGCCCGAAAACAACTATATATGTTATCACTTGGGTAATTCCAAAAGGTTTGCTATAATGTATGATAGAGGAGGTAATATATGTCTACATAGTATTGTGAATATGAAATACCTCAAAGGGTGTGCGTATAAAGTTTTTATATGAGGATATAAGTTGCGGTGGGCCCAATTGAATAATTGCGTTAATGGTTAGTTATTAACCATTGAAGAAAATGTTGAATGGATGATATGTATATATATAAATTGTGGACTCTGACTATGTTACGGATTAACAAGAGGTAAGCCAAGCCTTAGACACTGCATTATAGTACTATAAAAGAGGCGGAGTATATGTACAGTGTGGGCCCCATGTAAGAAGAATAGTTCAATGCATGTTTATTCCGAGAATCTTAACCCAATCTGAAGGATACATAAAAGCTAAAGCGGCCAAGTATATATATATGTAGCGCTTTATATACAAGGGACCAAGGTTACAATATAAATCATATGTATTATATTCTTGTGCGCGAAATTAAAAGGACAAAGGGTTCTATATTTCGGGTTTAAAACAAATGAAGTATTATAAGGTAGGACCCTCACGAATCGCATTGGAGAAAATCATAACAGCGAAACATGTTAATAAAATTTCCGATGGTGATTGCAGACCCGATATGTTATAAATGGTGACTCATATTTGTTTGAGTTCTGGCTTAAAGTGCATCGGAGTGATTCATCACATCGGAGGTGAAAGAGTAATGAACAAACTAAAAGTTCTGATTGTGATTGAGCAATCGGATGATAGCCGTCGGATTTGCTGAAGGATGGATGGCAGATATGAGTTGTTTGATTACATGGTGGGGCCTTTGCTAATCGCATCAGCAGAAATCTAATGACCAAGTCATAGGAGCATTATGAATGTTGCGATTGCGATTGAAATAAATGAGGTGGAGTATAGCTAGCATGTGGGCTCCATTCAAAAGATAAGATTAATACAGGTTTGCTCCGAGTTTTTATACCAAAGATGAAGAGTTAAAGGAAAGAAAAGCAGCATATATATATCTGTGTGTGTGTGTGTGTGTGTGTGTGTAAAACGATATATATATATTTATATATGTGAATAGTGAATCATCGGATTGGAGTGAGAGCAGATCATCAGAACATACAACTAGAAGTTTCCATTACGATTGATCGTAATTGGAAGTATTCAAGAGGTGATTCATCGCATCGGAGAATAGAGAAAGTTAAGCGAGTGGGCCCGAAAGGGAATTTTATGTATTAAAATGATTTATTATTGTTATATCACCGAGAGTTATTTGAGTTATATAACACGGCAGTTTTATATGCAGCAGTTACACCACGGGAGTGAACAGGAGAGCAAGCAAAGCCGAAAAAGACAGAGACAGTCACAGAAAAGACAAACACACGGTGATCCAAAACTGAATGGGTTGATTTTTAATCCATATTGTAACTGAATGTAAACGCTTTTTAATTGGTTTATATTGTTTTTGATGCACTGGCAAGTCTCCGTAGGAAACAAAACTCCACCGTAAAACTGAAAGTTGTACAAATTGTTGTAGTTTTCTGAATGAGCTGGATAAAGAAGTGAGGAGGCAGAAGGCGAAGAGTCAGGGCTATTCACTTTGAATTCCCTGTAGAATTTGAACAGTTATGAGGCAAACTGTATAAAGGATATCATATTGATATGCAATAAAGTGATTAGAGAATGCAGAGTATGAAGAATTGAGGCAGAGAAGATAAGAAGAAGGAGGAGCAGAAAGAGATGCTACAGAACAGAGCTGATATCAAGGTAAATCAACAAATGCTGTCTTTTGATAGAATGAGGAAGTTGGAGCTTCCCTATCAAGTTGAAGCTTGATAGATTTCAGTTGTAGCTGACTGAGGTTGGAGCCTCCTGTAGGTTGGTGCTTGTAGAAAATTAGTGGTGAGAGGGAGTTAGAGCTTGCCTTTACATCACAACAATAATAAGATGTGGTTTTCTCCCTTTATGGGTTTCCACTTATATCTGTTGTCTCTGTGTGTGTTGCCTATGTGTTGATATGTTCTATCCAATCTGCTTAATACTTGCTGCTCTCATAATAATTTTGGTGTCACATTATCTTAATACTTGCTGCTACATATTAAGATTGTTCACATATAAAGTTGATTATAAAATTAAGTTGTAAATAAGCTTGATGAAAAACTTTAAAAAGCTCATGTATGTGTTAAAATGATTCACCCCCCCTCTTATTTTAACTAAGGATTCAACAATTACTATCAGAGCAGGTTCCTTTTGTATCAGTTTAACAACTGAAAGGAGATCCTAGGTCCCTAGGATGGCTAGTCAAGAAGGAAAATCAACCAATAAAGCCCCTTTTTTCACCGGTGCTAATTATGCCTTCTGGAAAATCAGAATGAGAACATACATAATGTCTCTAGGAATAGATGTTTGGGCTACTGTGGAATTTGGATATGCCCCAAAGGCAACTAACTCAGAGAAAGAAGCTAAACAAGATTTTGTAGCCAATGCAAAGGCCATGAATGCAATCTTAAATGGACTATGTGAGGCAGAATTTATCAAAGTAATGCATAGCAAGACTGCCAAAGAGATGTGGGATACTCTAGAGAACATCCATGAGGGAGACAAGAAGGTGAAGACTGCCAAACTTCAAGTCTATAGAGCCCAATTTGAAAATTTAAAAATGAATGATGATGAAGATATTGCTAGCTTTTTTTAAGGGTTGTAGAAATTGTGAACAACATGAAAGCTCCAGGAGAAACCATAAAGGAAGTTGTAATTGTTCAAAAGATTCTGAGATCTCTTCCACCCAGCTTTAACCCTAAGGTTTCTGCCATAGAAGAAACAACTGATTGGGAAACCTTGAGCATGAACCAGTTACTTGGAAATCTAACAGCCTATGAGATGAGACTGCCACATAAGAAGCCAAATGTGAGGGAGGCAACCTTTAAGACAGAGAAGAAGAAAGAAGAAAAGGAAGATATATGCTCTTGCTCAGATGAAGAAGAGGCCAAATTTTTCAAGAAACTGGATAGAGGCTCAGGTAAGTATAAAGGTAAACTTCCATTTAAATGCTTTAACTGTGGAAGAGTTGGACACTATGCTGCTAAGTGTCCTCATAAGAAAACAAGGAATCAGGCTCAAGAATCAGAGAAAACTATATCAAAGAACTGGCAGGAAGGAAAGAAATTCAATAGAAAATCTTTCTATGCTCAACAAGACAACAGTGCATCTGAAGACTCAGATGAACCCTCAAGTGAAGAAGGAACCTATGAATTTATGTTGATGGCCATAGAAGAGCTTGAAGGACTCCTTCTAGAATATGAAGAAGAAGGTGAATTTGATCTTGAGGGGGAGCTAAGAAGTGCCCTGGAGGAAATTTACAGACTCAAATTGAAGTGCAAAAAATAGAAAGACATTCTCCTCAAGTATGTAAGAGAAGAAAAAAATTCAGAAGTTCTCATTCAGCTGAAAATAGAGCTTGAAGAATCCAAGAAGGTAGAAGACATGTTACTTAAGCAAATTAAGGATAAAATTCAGGAACAAGAGAAATTGGAAGAAGAAGTAGTATGCCTGAGGAAGAAATTAGAAAATGCCCAAAGAAAAGTGTCAATAAATTCTTCTCAAATGACAAGCTCTGGTAGGTTGAATGAAATTCTGGATGCTCAAAGATCTCCTCTGATAAAAACTGGGATAGGCTATGAAGGAGAATCAAGTAAAGGCAAAGGAAAGGAAAGCAAAAATATTATTTTTGTAAAAGCAAATAAGAATGATGAAGCAGCTCAGATGACTCCTATAGAAGAAGAAACATGCAACAAAGGAGACAGAAACCAGAAGGAACCTATAATAACAAAGAATGAAATAAATACTCAACCAACAGAAAAAAGCTCATATACCCCTAAGTATGTCAAATTTGGAAGCCATCAAAGGAGATTCTTCCCTCCTATGAAAGATGCCACTTGTCATGCCAGCCTACCACAAGCTGGGACACATTGCTGCATACTGTCATACAAGGAGGATTAATTCAAACCATCAAAGGATGCAAATAGTGAAGAGATTATCTCAAGCAAACAAATGGAGAATACAACCTTTCATCAGGTATGCAAACTGTTTCTATGGATATTGTTTTTACTGTAAGGAATTTGGCCATAAAATCATAGAATGTAGAAAATATGGACAAATATTGATGTTCAAAACTTCAAGGAGGTTTATGAATCATGGAAATTTTACTCATACTCATAATTCTGCTAAAAATATGATTAAATGTTGTGTATACAATAAAATTAGACGTATTCCTTCCAAATGTCCTCTCAGAGAATGAGGGTCATCATCTCAGAAAAGGTACCAAACAAAGGGATGCATGTAGTGGAAAAAGAAGGTGAATAAATGTGACCTGGCTCTAACAGCTCAAGACCTGAAAAGCCAATGGTATTTGGATAGTGGCTGCTCAAAGCATATGACTAGAGATAGAAGCAAGTTTATAACCTTTGATGAAAAGAAATCTGGAAATGTTACTTTTGGCAATGACAAAGCAGGGAAAATCAAAGGAAAAGGCTCAGTCAGTCTAGATAATGGCAGAGGAAAGGCCCAAGATGTATTATTTGTGGATGGGCTGAAAGAAAATTTTTTGAGTGTCAATCAAATGTGTGATAAAGGTTGTGAAGTTCTTTTTAGAGCACAAGAATATGAAGTCAGATCAAGCACCACAAGAAAGACTCTGATCAAAGGTGTTCGAACAGAGAGTAATGTCTACATAGTGAAAGAAGAGAATGAAGCATGCCATCTTAGCAAACTTGAGGAGTCATGGTTATGGCATAGGATATTGGGACATATTAACTTCGACCATATCATCAGACTGAGCAAGAAGAAAGTAGTCAGCGATATGCCAGCAATAAAAAGGGCTTCAAATACCATATGCAAATCTTGCCAAATGGGCAAACAGAACTGGACATCCTTGAAGACCAAAGATGAGCTATCAACAAGTAGGCTACTTCAGCTTGTACACATGGACCTATGTGGACCTTCAAGAACTAAAACACCAAGTGGAGAATCCTACTTCATGCTGATAATAGATGATTTCTCCAGAATGACATGGGTTGCATTTCTCAAATATAAATCCGAAGCACTTGAGAAATTCAAGATATTCAAGGCATTGGCAGGAAATCAAACAAGATGCAAGCTAAAGTGCATTAGATCAGACAGAGGAGGTGAATTCACAGACTATGACTTTGCAGACCTATGCAATGAACATGGGATAAAACAACCGTTTACTATTGCAGAGACACCTCAACAGAATGGAGTGGAAGAGAGACAAAACAGGTCTGTACAACAAATTGCCAGAGCCATGATGCAAGAAAGTAACATTCCCCAAACCTTTTGGGCAGAAGCGGTACACACAACTGTGCATATTCTTAACAAAGCTCATTTAAGACCAAATAGTGACAATACTCCTTAGGAACTATGGCATGGTAAACCAACATCAATCAAGCACTTTAGAGTCTTTGGAAGCAAGTTTACATAAATAATAATGATGAAAATCTGGGGAAGTTTGATGCAAGAGCAGATGAAGGAATATTTTTAGGATATGCATCTAAGAGTAAAGGTTACATATGCTACAACAAGACTTTTTGAAAAATTGTAGAAAGCATTGATGTAAGATTTGATGAAGAACTACCAAACAAGACAAGAAGTACAGACTGTAGCAATCCTCCAGAAGATCATGAAGAAGAGAACCAAGATGATGATGAAACAAGCAAGACAACAGAAGATAATGAATTGAGCTCAAAAGGCCCCTCAAGATACACTCAAAAGAACCATCCAGAAGATCAAATCATTGGGGACAAGAGTGTAGGAGTCCAGACAAGAAGACAGCTAACTGAACAGACAGAAGAAGTATACCTAGATATGTTATCACAAATAGAGCCAAAGAAGTTTGAAGAAGCCAATAAGGACAAGTATTGGGTGAATGCTATGAATGAAGAATTGGAACAAATTGAGAAGAACAATACCTGGGAATTAGTTCCAAGACCCACTGAGAAAAATGTCATAGGCTCAAAATGGGTATTCAAGAATAAAATGAATGAACAAGGACAAGTAATCAGAAATAAAGCCAGACTTGTCTGCAAGGGATATTCACAAATTGAGGGTCTTGATTATGATGAAACATTTGCCCCTGTAGCCAGAATGGAAGCCATCAGAATGTTTTTGGCCTTTGCATGCTATCATTACTTCAAGGTATATCAAATGGATGTGAAATCTGCCTTCCTGAATGGAGAACTAGAAGAAGTCTACATGGAACAACATGAAGGATTCTCATTAACAGATAAAGAAGACTATGTGTGCAGACTAAAGAAGGCTCTATATGAGCTGAAACAAGCTCCTCGTGCTTGGTATTCAAGGCTGGATAAGTACTTGCAAAAACAAGGCTTTAAGAGAGGAGTAGACAACAATCTATACATAAAGGCCAATGAAAATGAACTCCCGATTGTTGTAGTATATGTTGATGACATCATGTTTGGAAGCAACAAAGATGAGTTAGCAAAAGGATTTGCTAAAGAAATGAAATCAGAGTTTGAGATGTCTATGATTGGAGAGCTCACCTTCTACTTAGGACTTCAAATTTAGCAAAAGAACCAGGTACATTCATCTCACAAGAAAAATAATTAAAAGAGATGTTGAAAAAGTTTAAAATGGAAGACTGCAAACCTGTGTCAACTCCCATGATCATTGGATGAAAGCTATGTGCTGATGATGGATCTGCTGATATAGATAAAATACTTTACAGATCCATGATAGGAAGTCTGCTATACCTAACAGCATCTAGACCAGACATTATGTTGGTAGTAGGACTTGTGGCTAGATATCAAGCAGCACCAAAACAAAATGACCTTCTAGTAGTCAAAAGAATATTCAAATATCTACAAGGAACTGCACAGTATGGGCTATGGTATCCAAAAGGAAAGAACTTCACTTTGACAGCATATAAAAATTCAGATTGGGCTAGCTGTGTGGATGACAGGAAAAGCACAAGTGGAGGTGCATTCTATTTGGGAAAAATTTTGGTGGCATGGCTAAGCAAGAAACAAACATCTATCTCTCTATCTACATCAGAAGCAGAATACAAAGTAGCAGCAACATGTTGCACACAAGTAATTGTTGGGTATGTGTTATATTCTTTCCATGACTAGCCCCATGCACTGTACGTTGTGCCGGGCATAGCAGGGGGATGACAGTGGGGGTGGCAGCCCCCCCTGTCAGGGTCTGGGGCAGCGCCTTGGAAAAAAATTTTGTGCATGAGTTGGCACATGGTTTTTGGGTACGATGGTTTTCGGCCCCTGGTATTTTGTAGATCCGATCAAGGGAACTATGGTTAGGTTCTAATCCAAGGTTAATGGATTGGGGTTTATTTATGCTTCGACATGTATATATATGTGTTGTAACACTAAAAGGAATATAATGAAAAAAAATCAAGCTGGTCGTCCTGATTTGGGATCCAGGGGAAATTCTCTGTGTTTATCTAGTTTATGTTTTATGCTCTTTCTATTGTTTATTTTCTGTTATAAGGTTCGTGTGTAGATAATTTATGTTCAGGGTTAAAACCTACATTTGCTATCAGAGTTGTTTTAGCTTCAAGGGGACGCCTTTGCTGTTGAGGGTTTTTTTCTTGGGCCTAAGGTAGACCCTGTTCAGTGGGAGATCTGTGGAATCGATTCATGTGGTGATAGAAGATGGCAAGCGGTGGAAAGATAGAGATCGAGAAATTTAATGGTCAGAGTTTTGAGTTGTGGAAGCTCAAGATGAAGGATCTGCTGGTGGATAAAGATCAGTGGATTGCGGTAGATCCAGGTACTAAACCAACAACAATGTCAGATGAAGACTGGAAGAAACTAGATCAAAAGGCTAAGAGCACAATACAGTTGTGTGTCTCAGATTCAGTATTGTTGAATGTATCTGGGGAAGCTAAAGCAAAGAATTTGTGGGGAAAAGTTGGGACTTTATACCAATCTAAGTCTCTGGTGAATAAGTTGTTCCTATAGAAAAAGCTGTATAACCTGAGGATGAAGGATGGAGACTCAGTGATAGAACATCTGAACGCCTTCAATACTGTGGTAAGTTAGCTGTCATCTGTTGATATTAAAATCTCAGATGAAGATAAGTGCATCAGTTTGTTGTGTTCTTACCAGACTCATGGGACATTCTGGTTATTGCAATAGGTAGCAATACAAATAACTTGAATTTTGATGACATTATCTCAGCCTTGCTGTCGGAGGAAATGAGATGGAGAAATATGGAGGGTCAAAATGGAGATGCCTTATCTGTACGAGGAAGGTCCCAAAATAGAAACAAGAATAAGGTTTTGAGTGGGAGATCCAAATCTAGAGGGAGATCTAAATCTCCTAGAAAGTTTGTAAAGGTATGCTGGAAATGCGGAAAGGAAGGGCACTACAAAAAGGACTGCAGATCTAAAGCTCTTGAGAAAGGAAAGGGATCTGATGATGCTCTTTCTGCAGAGGCAAAAACCACCTCGAATGAAGGTGGGGATGTGTATTTGGCTTCTTCTTCAAATACACATGTAGATCATGAGTCATGGTTGATTGACTCAGGTGCATCCTTTCACTTCACTCCCATGGTTGATTGACTCGGGTGCATCCTTTCACTTCACTCCCCATAGGGAGTGGTTCTGTGAGTATGAGAAATATGATGGTGGTGATGTCTTCCTAGGGGATGATAGGAAGGTCAGAATCGTCGGACGTGAAAAGGTCAAGCTGAAGCTACAAGGTGGAAGGATTAGAATACTTCCTGGTGTTTTGAATATTCCTGCATTGGCCAGAAATCTGATTTCTGTAAGCAAGATGGATGATGCAAGTGTAAAAAAAGTGTTCGAGAAAGATGCTTGCAAGATGGTTCGGGGAGCACGGGTATTAATGTGGGGAGTTCAGATTGGAACTCTATACAAGCTACAAGGTAGCACTGTTATTGATGGGTGTAACAGTTCTGTGGTTCCTCAAAGTGGAGCAGAAAGCCTAGCTATCTCTGGAGAAAATACCATGCTATGGCATCAAAGGCTTGGACATATTGGAGAGAAGGGCCTTTAGATACTGCATAGAAATGGTATGGTAGAAGGTATGTCTAATTTCTCTCTGGATTTCAATTTCTGTGAACACTGTGTATATGGGAAGCAGAATCGGGTGAGTTTTCCTTCTGGTGCTAAGAGGGAAAACACGATATTAGAACTTGTGCACAGTGATGTGTTTGGACCTGTGTCAGTTCCATCACTGGGAAATTATGTGTACTATTTTTCATTCATAGATGAATTCTCAAGGAATAAATGGATATATTTCTTGAGGAATAAATCTAAAGTCTTTGACAAATTTAAAGAATTTAAGGCTCTGGTGGAAAACTAGACAGAGAAGAAGATAAAGGCACTGAGGACAGATAATGGTGGGGAGTTCTGCAAGAAGGAATTTGAAGAGTTCTGTAAGAAGTGTGGTATACCACGGCAGAAGACTACTCCATACACACCTCAACAAAATGGAGTTGTAGAAAGAATGAATATAAAGCTGATGGAAAAGGCAAGAAGCATGCTCAGTGGTACCGAGTTAGGACAAGAATTCTGGGCAGAGGCATTGGAGACTGCATGTTACTTAGTTAACAGATCACCTTCATTAGCGTTGGAGGATAAGACTCCACATGAGGTATGGACTGGTAAGAAACCCTCTCTTTCACATCTAAGGGTATTTGGATGTGATGCATATGTACATGTTCCAAAGGAGAAAAGGACCAAGTTGGATAATAAATCTGAAAAGTGCATCTTTATTGGGTATAAGGATGGTTTAAAGGGTTACAAGCTTTGGAACCCAGAAAGAAGGAAGGTTGTGTACAGCCGAGATGTGGTGTTTAGAGAAGTGAAAGATGTTGTTAAACATGAAGTCCTACCAAAGGAACCTGAGAAGATAGAGTTTGAACTAAAGGAGGATGAATCAGACTCTACAATAGAAGAAGACTCAGAAGATGAAGAGCCACAAACTCCAGCTTTGAGAAGATCAGTTCGGGAAAGAATGCAACCAGAAAGGTATAGTCCATCTGCTTTCTGTTCAGGTTTTTCCTTAACTATAACTGATGATGAACCCAGAACTGTCAGGGAGGCAGTAGATTCAGAGGATGGAAAACTCTGGAAGGAGGCCATGGTTGATGAAATGGCATCTTTGCACAAAAATGAGGCATGGGATCTGGTGGAGTTGCCGGCTGGAAGGAAGCCCATCGGGAGCAAATGGGTGTTTAAAAAGAAGATGAATTTAGAAGGCAAGGTGGAGAAATACAAAGCTCGGTTGGTAGCAAAAGGTTATTCCCAGGTGCCGGGAATTGATTTTGGTGATATTTTTTCTCCTGTTGCCAAGGTTACTTCTATTAGATTACTTTTATATGTTGCTGCTGCATTTGATTTTGAGATAGAACAGATGGATGTGAAGACAACATTTCTTCATGGGGATCTAGAAGAGGAGATCTACATGAAGCAACCTGAAAGCTTTATGGTGAAGGGTAAGAAAGAACTGGTATGCAGGTTGAAGAAGTCTCTGTATGGGTTAAAACAGTCACCAAGGATGTGGTATCAGAAATTTTATACCTATATACGGGGACTTGGCTTCACCAGAAGCAAGGAGGATCACTGTGTTTATTTTAAATTAATTGGTGACCGTGTTATTTTTTTGGTCTTGTATGTGGATGATATGTTGTTGATTGGAAATGACAAAGAAATTATCCAAGATTTGAAGACCCAACTGTTCTCCAAATTCGACATGAAAGATCTTGGTGCTGCAAACTATATTTTGGGCATGGAAATTAAGAGAGATTGGGAAAAGAGGAAGCTCTGGTTAAACCAGAGGAAGTATGTCGAGACTATATTGTAGAGGTTCAATATGCAGGATAGTAAACCAGTGAGTGTTCCTATTCCTGTAGGTGCAAAGCTGTCTGCTGAACAGTGTCCCAAGACAAAAGAAGAAGAGGAGGATATGTCCCGTGTTCCATATGCAAGTGCAGTGGGTAGCCTGATGTATGCAATGGTCTGTACTAGACCAGACATTGCACATGCAGTGGGAGTATTGAGCAGGTTTATGTCAAACCCAGGGAAGGAGCATTGGACAATAGTGAAGCAGGTTTTCAGATATTTACGTGGCACTAGTGATTATGGCTTGTGCTACCAGGGAAGACCAGGATTGGAAAGAATGTTGGACATTCGTGGTTTTGTTGATGCAGACTGGGCTGGAGATCTGGACCAAAGAAGATCTACGAGTGGGTATGTGTTTAGCCTATTTGGAGGCGCAGTCAGTTGGATGAGTAAAAGACAGTCTGTAGTGGCTCTTTCAACTACAGAGGCAGAATACATAGCAGCCACTCATGCAAGCAAGGAAGCAGTTTGGTTGCAGAGATTGTGTTCAAATATGGGGTTGGTACAACAAGCTATAAGGATAGACTGTGATAGCCAAAGTGCAATTTTCTTGGCTAAGAACCCTGCTTATCATTCAAAGACAAAGCACATTGATGTTCAATATCACTTTGTTAGAGATATGGTTGAGGCTAAACGGGTGTTGTTGGTAAAGGTGGACACTTTGAAGAATGTTGCGGATGCATTGACGAAGTCTGTGAGCACTCAGAAGTTCTCTTGGTGTAGAGAAACAATGGGTGTTGAAGAATTGGCCCAATGACTAAGCTCTCCTGTGGCCCCCTATGGAAAGAAAACAACAAGTGGGAGAATGTTGGGTATGTGTTATATTCTTTCCACGACTAGCCCCACGCGCTGTACGTTGCGCTGGGCGCAGCAGGGGGGTCATAGGGAGGGCGAAAGCCCCCCCTGTTGGGGTCTGGGGCCGCGCCCCGGCAAAAAAAATTTTGGTGTGCGGTCCCACTCATAGGCGGACCCACCCATGTTTTGTGCATGATTTTGCACATGGTTTTGGGTATGATGGTTTTCGGCCCTTGGTATTTTTTAGATCCGGTCAAGGGAACTACAGTTATGTTCTAATACAGGGTTAATGGATTGGGGTTTATGTATGCTTCGGCATGTATATATATGTGTTGTAACACTAAAAGGAATATAATGAAAAAATATCAAGTTGGTCGTCCCGATTTGGGATCTAGGGGAAATTCTCTTTGTTTATCTGATTTATGTTTTATGCTCTCGCTATTGTTTATTTTCTATTATAAGGTTCGTGTGTAGATAATTTCTGTTCAGGGTTAAAACCTACAGTCATTTGGATGAAACAAACCCTCCAAGACATGAAGGTAAGCATTGATGAACCTATCTATATCAAATGTGATAATACAAGTGCAATAAGTATATCAAAAACTCATGTACTTCATTCAAATACCAAGCACATCCCAATCAAGTACCATTTCATAAGAGAACAAGTAGCACAGAAGGTAGTGAATTTGGAATATGTGCCAACAAAATAACAAACAATATATATATTCACAAAACCTCTTGCTAGAGAGCCATTCGAATATCTGAGAGACAAACTAGGGGTAGTTTCTTCACATGCTACTCTTTGATAGAAAAAGAAAGCTTCATTCCAGGGGGAAAACAAAAAAGAAGACATCATTCCAGAGGGATATTAGTCAACAAAGAGAGTCACAAAAGATCCAGAGCAACTAAGCAGGGCATGAAACAGGTCCTCAAGATCAGAGTAACATGGACGAGATTTAAAAGCACACTGGGAAATGGGCAACCCCTTTCCATTGATGTCAAAGGGGGAGGAAAAGCAAGAAACAGAAGAAAGGGTCCTAAAAGGCAAGTAGAGGAAGTGTATTGCCATCAATGCCAAAGGGGGAGACTGTTGGAAATGTTGCAATTGATGGCAAAGGAGATGGAAAAGGAGACAGCATAGAAGCAGAGAGAGAAAAAGAGACAACATAGATGTAGAGAGATAGTAAAAGAAGACTGTTGAAAGGCAAAGAAAGCAAAAGACGTAGAGTAGCAGCAGAGAGGTAGCAAAGATTTGAAGAGAATGTTGAGGGTCGAGTAGCTACAAAGCAGGGCCATTTGAAGCAGCCCAGGCTGTAGAATATGCAGAGAATACAGAGAAAATGTAGAGTGAGTCGAGTAGTAGAGTAAGGTTGCAGAGAGTACAGTGAAAAATAGATAGAAGATACAGAGGTAGAGATAGAGAATACAGAGGCAGAGTTGTGAAATGAAATGGTCTAGCAGTAGAGAATGGTTGTAGAGAGTACAGTGAAATAGAGACAGAGAATACAGAGGTAGAGACAGAGAATACAGAGGCAAAGCCGTGAAGCATAAACATGTGGAGGTGTTGTGTTATAATTTTGAGAAAGCAAGAGGAAACAAGAGCGAGAGCAGGAATTAATATGTAAAATGAATGGTAAGGAACCTTGAGCCAGAGGGCGTGGAACTGAAAGGCGTGAACAGTGAAACCAGAGTTTTGGAAACCAGCAGTATCACGTGATTTTGGGAGTGGTATGTGGATTTCACTTTTTGAATGAGATCTATGTCGCTGATGGACACGTGTCTTTGGGTGGTATTTGAATACCACTTACATTGCGTAATTTCTTAGTGTTAACCCTCGGCCCAAAGAAAAATGTGATATTAGTTGTGTCCGTCTGATTTCCAAGGCTGGAAGATCTACGGTGATCACACTTGCGTGATGAACAAAGGTTAGTTGAGGCAAAGCACTGTGGGCCCGAGTCAAATGTATCATTGAAAATTGAAACATAAACCAAAGTTTAAAGTCGAACCTTATTTCTTATGAGGCTTCTTCGTTATACATTCAAAGGGTGTTATAATGGTTTTTAAATTTTGTTGGCATATATTATGTAGAACATGTTGTGGGACCTACATTCATAGCTGCGGGGCCAAGTATTATGCGAAGTTCTGTGTATTGTGTCTATTATAAAAGTTAATTAGCAGACGGAAGGTAAGTAACAATGCATTGTGGACCCAAAGGTCAGTTTTAATTCAATTCATGGTATAGTGTTTGAAAGGTCTTGTATACGTGTCAACGATGATATAAACTGTAATATTAATACAGTGTGGAGGAAGGTGGGCCCAAAAACAACTATATATGTTATCAATTGGGTAATTCCAAAAGGTTTGCTATAATGTATGATAGAGGAGGTAATATATGTCTACATAGTATTGTGAATATGAAATACCTCAAAGGGTGCGCGTATAAAGTTTGTATATGAGGATATAAGTTGTAGTGGGCCCAGTTGAATAATCGCGTTAATGGTTAGTTATTAACCATTGAAGAAATTTTTTATTGGATGATATGTATATATATATAAATTGTGGACCCCGACTATGTTACAGATTAACAAGAGGTAAGCCAAGCCTTAGACATTGCATTATAGTACTATAAAAGAGGCAGAGTATATGTGCAGTGCGGGCCCCATGTAAAAAGAATAGTTCAATGCATGTTTATTCCGAGAATCTTAACCCAAGCTGAAGGATACATAAAATCTGAAGCGGAAAAGTATATATATATGTAGCCGTTTATATACAAGGGACCAAGGTTACAATATAAAGCATATGTATTATATTCTTATGCGCGAGATTAAAAGGACAAAAGGTTCTATTGTTCGGATTTAAAACAAATGAAGTATTATAAGGTGGGACCCTCATGAATCGCATCGGAGAAAATCATAACAGCGGAACATGTTAATAAAAGTTCCAATGGTGATTGCGGACCCGATATGTTATAAATGGTGACTCATATTTGTTTGAGTTCCAGATTAAAGTGCATCAGAGTGATTCATCGCATCAGAGGTGAAAGAGTAACGAACAAACTGAAAGCTCTCATTGCGATTGAGCGATCGGATGATAGCCATCGGATTTGCTGAAGGATGGACGGTGGATATGAGTTGTTTGATTACATGGTGGGTCCTTTGCTAATCGCATCGACGGAAATATAATGACCAAGTCATAGGAGCATTATGAATGTTTCGATTGCGATTGAAATAAATGAGGCAGAGTATAGCTGGCATGTGGGCTCCATTCAAAAGATAAGATTAATACAGGTTTTCTCCGAGTTTTTATACCAAAGCTGAAGAGTTAAAGGAAAGAAAAGTGGCATATATATATATGTGTAAAACGATATATATATCTATATATGTGAACAGTGAAATATCGGATCGGAGTGAGAACAGAGCATCAGAACATACAACTAGAAGTTTCCATTGCGATTGATCGCAATCGAAACTATTCAAGAGGTGATTCATCGCATCGGAGAATAGAGAAAGCTCGACGAGTGGGCCCGAAAGGGCATTTTATGTATTAAAATGATTTATTATTGTTATATCGCCGAGATTTATTTGAGTTATATAACGTGGCAGTTTTATATGCAGCAGTTACATCACGGCAGTGAACAAGAGAGCAAGCAGAGCCGAAAAAGACAGAGACAGTCACAGAAAAGACAAACACACAGTGATCCAAAACTGAATGGGTTGATTTGTAATCCATATTTTAATTGAATTTAAATTCTTTTTAATTGGTTTATATTGTTTGTGATGCACTGGAAAGTCTCCGTAGGAAACAAAACTCCACTGTAAAACTGAAAGTTGTACAAATTGCTATAGTTTTCTGAATGAGCTAGATAAAGAAGTGAGGAGGCAGAAGGCGAAGAGTCAGGGCTATTCACTTTGAATTCCCTGTAGAATACGAACAGTTATGAGGCAAACTGTATAAAGGATATCATATTTATATGCAGTAAATAGGTTAGAGAATGCAGAGTATGAAGAATTGAGGCAGAGAAGATAAGAAGAAGGAGGAGCAGAAAGAGATGCTACAGAACAGCGCTGATATCCAAGGTAAATCAACAAATGTTTTCTTTTGATAGAATGAGGAAGTTGGAGCTTCCCTATCAAGTTGAAGCCTGATAGATTTCAGTTGCAGCTGACTGAGGTCAGAGCCTCCTGTAGGTTGGTGCTTGCAGAAAATCAATGGTGAGAGGGAGTTGTAGCTTGCCTTTTCATCACAACAATAATAAGATGTGGTTTTCTCCCTTTATGGGTTTCCACTTATATCTTTTGTCTCTGTGTTTTTTGCCTATGTGTTGATATGTTCTATCCAATCTGCTTAATACTTGCTGCTCTCATAATAAGTTTGGTGTCACATTATCTTAATACTTGCTGCTACATATTAAGATTTTTCACGTATAAAGTTGATTATAAAATTAAGTTGTAAATAAGCTTGATGAAAAACTTTAAAAAGCCTATGTATGTGTTAAACTGATTCACCCCCCCTCAGTTTAACTAAGGATTCAACAAGCACAAGGTTGCTTTCTTTCTTTTTTGACTTGAAGGGTGTTTAACAGTGCAAGTAATTTAACTATTTGCAAATTGAATGATGCTTACAAGTTTTAGTTTTCTAGAGGTGAAGGGGAGCTACTGCTAGTTAAGTCCAGAAGAGGACAAGAGGGAAGAAGGCTGAAAGTATCCTCATTACCCAAAGGACCTCAAGGCAACCCTTGAAGAACAATAGGGATTTTTTGTAAAAGAGGCTGCTTGAAGAAGAGATACAAGTTGCAGAGAAGAGCTTGAATCTACAGCCAAATTATTTTTGAAACTTTGTCAATTGTTTTTGAAGCTTTGTGAATTTTTGTTGAAGTTATTTAATTCATTTACATAGTGATGACAACTTAATAAAGTGATGTTTCTAAATCCTCCTCCTTTGAAAGACTCTTTGATAAAGAGATGAAGCAAGACTTTCACATCATGAAAGATATGGTGCAACAATTGTATGAAGATGTAAGGGAGAGCACTAAACTTCAAGAGCAACTGGTTGCTATGAAGAAAGAGAAGCAAGAACTTCTTCAAAAGATGCATGAGATGGAGATTCAACTCCATGATGCCAAAGAAGCCTTAGCCAAGCATGTGCTTGAAGAAGAGGTAAATAATTCAAGTTTTTCTTCATTTTCCTCTCAAGATAAATGTGTAGGTTCTTTTGAAAAACACACTAGAGGAATAGGGTCTAGATTGGTGAAGAAAATGGGCTATGAAGGTAAAGGATTAGGAAAACATGCACAAGGCATGGTTGAGCCAATTATGGTTGAGGAAAGGCCTAAGTATTTGGGTCTTCGCTATGGACAACTTTATGGAGAATGTTATAAATCCATGAAGGCACATGAAACAATTCCAAGAAGGACTTTTGTTGCAGGTTCAAAACCTCAAACATGCAAAGTTTGTAATCAAGATGAATGAAAATTTTGAAACCCATGTTGCAGCAAGATGATTTTATACATGCATCTTATGGCGAACAAGAGAGTTGTGACAACTCTAAGGGCATGAACAATTTTATTGGTCTTCAAACGAGAGCTGGAACCTCTTCAAGTTCATCTTCTCAAGAAGGTGAAAAAGATGAACATTCAAAGCAACATTCAAGGTATAATTCTTCCTATAATCATGTTTTTTATGATTATGTTAAGCATGATTAATTTGCATGCATGAATGTGAGAAAAATTTGTTGTTCATATTGTGGTTTTAATAACCATCAAGTTTCAAGATGATGGAAGAGAATGATAGCATACAGGAAACAATTCAAGCAAAGGCGACTTGAATATAAGATGCAAAAGATTTTCACACATTGCCAGAAAAAGTGACATCTCATTGCCCAATGTTGGACACTACATCCAACCACTCATCCCAAGCACATGAAGCAAGAGTATAAAAATACTGGTGAGAATGTGACCAGCGATTCCATCATCGATGTGAGTACAGATGATTCAGAAGAAGAAGATGTTCAATAGGAAAAATCACCATTGAAGTGAGTTGGCAAGAAATGGCTCGATTTCTTGACCAAGTAAGGCATGCATTTACTTTGTACATAGATGCAAATTTCATCCTTATGTATGCCTGAATTTCTGTTGAAAGTATGACAAGTTGCAGCAGATTATCTCAACTTGTAGGATGCAATATTGCATGTGAATGTTGTTCAGTTGAAGGCATTTCTTTTTGTTGCACAATTTCGCCATGGAGGTGTAAAATATGGGTATGTTACTCACTTATTTTGCGGCAATATCATTCATTTCAGCTCTTATAGTAACCCACATGTTTTGGGATTATGTACTTGTTTGTACTTGAAAGGAAGAGTTGAAAGTGTGCATATGCATGAGTTTGTATGTGTAAATGGCGAACTTGTAAATAGGTTCATTGTACATAGATACATGCATGAGTTTTTTCAATATGTATCATGTTGTATATCAACTTGTGTCGATTGTGTCACATACATGTTTATCGACTTGTGTCGATTGTGTTGCACACTTTTCATATTGTCTTGTGTTGATTGTATTACACATTTCATGTCGACTTGTTGTTGATGTCGCATGTTGTACAACTTATGTTATAGTTGAGGGTGTTTGTCAATTGTGAGTCAATAAATGGATACACCAATGTGCAAGAGGATCGCCATGTATGTGATGTTATAGGAAGGTGACAATCAATGCTTTGAAGAAGAAAAAAGAGGTGGTCTTCATTTCAATTCTTGCATAACATTTTCTTTTCAAGATTGATCGTGTGTTATTGTGACATGATGTTGCAGGAATTTTTGGTCCATTCAGTGAAGAAGTGGACAATATGAAAAGTGATTTGCAGCCATTGCAGAACAAGCTAGTTTCTTGTGTTGACACCAAGATTTCACTCATATTTCAAGCTTAATTTGGATAAGAGGATTTCCAAGAAGAAGCTTGTATGAATTTGTTGCAAGAGGGACTTCATTCTCAGTGGGAAGGCTAAAAATTTTCCAAGCACATAGAGAGAACAGTGGTACATCAGGGTATGCATCAGTTTACAATATTCAGAAATGTTGAAGTGGGTCAGCAACAGCCAGAGAGCAGTGGTCAAGGGACATAGCCAGTTGTGGTGCAAGGCATGTCAACGTGATTGCCAAAGAAACTTTCAAGAAAAATCATTTGATAACTTGAAAGTAGCAGACTGTTGAAGCTCAAGGCAGATAATCATCAAATTTTGTGGGTCCAAAAGCCTGTCAATGGGAAGGAGTGATCAGATTGGGATCAGAGCCTACGGATTGCTCAAAATTCAAGTTACAGGATTGGGTTCGAAATGGTAAAGAAGTTCAGAATTAGATCGAATCCGAATTGGTGGCTGTCATGGAGTCTTGAACTCTGCATACATAATCAGGGATTGCAAAACCGTGGAAATGTTTCAGGTGGAACATACAGTAAGTTCAAATTGCTGAACGAAGCAAACGAATCGACAACGAGGACGGATGGACGAGCGTACATCGCATCGGAGATTGCTATGTTTACCATTCGTTCATCGCAAGTTAGGATATATATATTGTGATGCGATTAAGACAGGACACATGTCGTGTGGAGTGATCGTGAAAATATCGCACATCGACGAAGTTCAAGTTTACGATTAAGTCTTCGCAGGTTATGTTATTTATGCTACGATGCGAAGAAGGGAAAGTAGGTGAGGATCATTAGATCGGACGTAGATCAATGGCAGATGACGAGTCGCGATGTCACATTTCACAAATATTAAAGGATATCATTAAGATTTCACAAGTTAAATTGGTTGCAACACAGTAATATTTTAAATCTGCAATGTGACAAGGGAATGCCATGTGTTGGCATTGCGCATGAGTGAACTTCGCAAGAGTTATGGTTTATCGTTATCAGTACCATGTTAAACTTGCAGAAAAGTGAATTGCAATGCACTTTGATTGGTTGCATATTGTGGGACCTGAGAACCCTGTTTAGCATGTATGTAATCTGTTTAAGGCTATGTGCAATATTTTTTAAATGTAAGCAGTGTTTGATCGTGAACATATGTATGTAATGAAACTCCGATATTATATTCCACCATTTCTGCTAATTGTCAAGCCCTTAATGGTTGGGGTGCGCGTGTGGCCATCAGCCTAACCATAATAGTAATTGCATGGCATTATTGGTAGAGCAGATAGGGACGTGCCAAATTTGGAGGTTAGCCCTAATCTAACTCCAGTTAACTGGAGTTCTCCACTTTTAGCGGAGTTTTCCTAGGATAAATTGGGCAAAAGTGTAGGAGGCTCTATATTCGACCATTCTGAAAAATGAAGAGTCATTCTTGACTAATTGGAGCATTCTGGAGCCATTGGTAAGGCTTGCAGAGCTAGTTGAGGACTTATGAGTGTGATTTTGCTACAGAGAAGTTCCAAGAGCCACTAGGAGCCACCAGGAGAATGAGGCCTAGCCAGGGCAGCCAGAGGCCATTCTCATGAAACCAATAGTCATTTCTAACTATTTTGAAAATTATGAATCCAATTATGAGTTTTGAAGAAGCATTTGGATACTTCTAGACCCAAAGAAGCCACAGGGAAGTTTCAGGGAGCTTTGTGGCACCAGGTGTTGGAGGCATTGAACGAGGAGCTTGAGTTCATTATGGGAGTATGAATAGCTTATTTTGGATGATTGATACATGCTGGAGATAGTAGAATATTTTTCAGGAGTAGAAGAGGACTTATAGGAGAGTTGGTGCCATAGATAAGCTCAGGGAATCTAAAGGACACTGACAGAAGAGGTCAAGTCCAAGGGAGCCTAGGTCCATTTCCAGAGATAGAGTAGTCAATCTAGGGGTATATTGGTATTCTAAACCCATTGGTACAATCCAAACAACCATTGGAGTTGAGCATCATCTTGTAAAATAAATTGACCATCTTAATCCCAAAGAGCGAAGTCCATTGACGGAGGCTTAAGGAGATGTAGCCCAAGTGTGAACTTCTTTATTATGTTTGTTGTTATGTGTTGTTGGTTAATTTGCTACAAATTATGGTTGTTGTACATGCTTTTAATCAGCTTAAACAAATGTTTAATTTCTCACACATAAAGCCCGAAACCAGTTAAAACACATACACTTGAATCAAGAATTCAATTCCAAACATGCATGTATATGCAATATACTTAATATGTTTTAATTGGGTGGGAGGTACTTGTATAGAAAAACAAGTCAGCCATCCATATTAGATCACTTAACATCTAGCTGGTGCATTTTCCAGTGGTGTTTAGTAGCTAAGGAAATTAACTTTATGATTGTATTAAGTTTAGCTACAGGGGCGAAGGTTTCCTCATAGTCTATACCTTCTTTTTGTGAATACCCCTTTGCAACCAGTCTAGCTTTATACTTATCTATGCTCCCATTTGCTTTAAATTTGGGTTTGTATAACCATTTGCAACCTATGGTTTGTTTACCCTTAGGTAATTCAACTAAATCCCAAGTTTTTTTTTTCAGAATTAATTCATGTTCCTTTTCCATCGCTTCCATCTTGGTCTACAACTCCTACTTGGCCTTAAAACCCTCCATATCATCCTCAACTGATGAATCAACCATTTCAGTAGTATGTTCCACAACAACCTCAGTGGAACAATCCATCCCAAGGATGGAGGCCTCAACACAATCAACCACCTACTCTAATGCCTCCACCCCAACCTCAACCTCAACTTACTCATGATGCGCCACCTAGGCTACCTCAAATACATGCATGGCCCAATCCAAACCTGAATAACAGAAAGGCACATCAGGCTCCCAATGGAGAAACATCCTATCCAGCTTATGTTTTGGAGATACAGGAGGTTAATATCAATTCGGGAAGAGTACTCCTAGACAACCATCCTCCATCTCCACCTGCCCAGGTTGAGTAGGAAAAGGAAGAAGGTAACACTCAGATCCAACAACCTCCTTTTCCTAAGCGCTTGATCCACCTTAGTCAGCACACCCCATAGGACACTGAACTCTTGGGAGAATTGGAAAATTTGTGTGTAAAGATACCACTTCTCCATGCCAATAATGATGTCCCCATCTACAATAGGCTCATTAAAGAAAATTTCTTCAAGAAACCTGGGACAAGGAAGAGAGATACCCCCACCATTAATGTGGTAGGACAACTGTCTGACCTAATGCTGGGAAGGGTGATATTTCCAAAGTACCTGGACCCTAGTAGTCTAGTTGTTGATGTGCACATAGATGGTGTCATATTCCCCAACACTCTGATTGATCTAGGGGTTGCCATCAATTTCATGACCAAGGAAACTATGTAAAAACTTAATCTCCAAGGGACTTTAAGGAAAACCACAACAGTTCTACAACTTGAAGATCAGTCCACAGTAAATCTAGAAGGAATTGTTGAGGATGTTATGGTTACCATTGACTCTTGGTAGTATCCTACAGATTTCCTGGTCCTGGAACCAAAAAATAAATTTAACGGTTATCCTCTCATCTTAGGGAGACCTTGGTTAGCCACTACAATTGCTTATATTACTTGTCCGGCTGGAAACATGACTATAAAAAATGGGCCTTTGTCCAAACATCTAGTGTTATATCCTCCAGCCCAACCTTCCATTGATCATAATCTACATATATGGTTGGAGGATGAAGAAGATGAATTATATAACACTTCCCCTATGTGTACTGTTGGAAATATGATGCAGAGTGTTGTCCTTGATGGCAACCCACTAAATGAAGATGAAGACATGTGACAGTTGACATGTGTTGTCCTTGATGGCAATACACCTGATGAAGTTATTCTTGACTTGATGGACTTGGTAAACGATGTAAATCTGATGTGATATGATGTTTGTTAGCAATATGATGTTGAGTGTCTGATGTGATATGATGTTAGTTAGCAATATGATGCTAAGTGTTGTCATTGAATGGCAACTCACTTGATGAAGAAGATGGCAACTTACTTGATGAATTTGTGCTTGATAGAATATGTTCTTGATGAAGAAAATATGATGTATCTACAGTGTGTACAGAAGGCAATGAAGAAGAGAATTTAGAATGTGCTCAAAGTATGATGAAAAGAGTATGTCTCTATGAATACGCGGATCTGTCTAAGGCAAGTCGCGTATGCACGCGGAAAAGAACGTTCCAAGTCGCGTATGGGCAAAAGCGCTCAAAAAGTGCAAATCCAGGGGCCCGTGGTATTGAAGACTCGTGGTATTGATTTGGCTCGTGGTATTGAAGACTCATGGTATTGATTTGGCTCGTGGTATTGAAGGCTCATGGTATTGCTTTGGCCCGTGGTATTGAAGGCTCATGGTATTGCTTTGGCCCGTGGTATTGAAAAAGGATAAACCTATATAAGGAGAAGAAATTCATTGTGCAAATCATGTGTGTGGGTGCAAGATGTCTGAGCTTGAATGAATACTTCTCTCTGAAGTAGATCTGAATGGAAAGGGTTACACTTGAAGATAAATCTGAAAGTATGATGCACCTATGATGAAGAAGGGGATCTAGATCTGAAATGCACTTGTATCTACTAGATCTGCTTATGGAAGACTTAGATCTGAATTGAGGCGAACATCTGTCTGAAGTAAAATGGTCGAATCTGAACTGAATGTCTGATCTGAAGAAGTATGCAGCTCTGGAATAATTGAAGATCTATACGCTACTTTGACGCGGAGGAAGCGCGTATATACGCAGCTTCAGCGAAGAGAAAGCGCGTATGCGCAATAAAATATACACTGAGGTATACGCTGGTTTGTGTGGACGGAAGCGCGTATATACGCAACATCAGTGAAGTAAAAGCGCGTATGCAAACTAGGGTTTGCTGAAGCAAGGGGTATGAAATATCTGATCTGTTCTGCTGTGTTTCTGCTATCTGATCTGTGTTGATAAGTATCTGTTGGTGATGTATGTTTGTGCTTAAAAGTATGGAAAGGGTCCAGTCTGGAAATTTGATGAAACGTGGCCTACAAATGTTGTTCTATTGAAGTTGTTGGATCCAGTGTGAAAATTGATGAAACGTGGTCCAAGGTGGTGCTGAGGGTTGTAGCCTTCAGTCAGGGGATTGTAGCTCCCTTCCGGGTGAGGCTGGTAAACGAGATCGGGGGGTCGTAGCTCCCTTCCAGGAGAGGCTGGTAAACGAGGATCGGAAATTCGTGGCTCCTTCCGGGAAAAACGAGAGCAGTCGGTCGTAGCTCCCTTCCGAGGAGAATTTAGTAAACGAGCGTGAGTGGGTGCACAAGTCTTTGGTCAGGCTCTGCGCCCAACACATATGTTGTAAGATGTTTTCTCTATAATAAAATATTGAAGGCTGAGCAACTGCAGCGGTGGTTTTCTCCCGATTTGGGTTTCCACCTAAAAAATCCTGGTGTTCATGTGTGATGCTTTGTGTGATGGTTTATTCTGTTCTTACTGCACATGTTTACTTTTTATAGATCATGTAATGAATGAATGATGGAATGATATAAGTGAAGAACTAATGGCATAATTAGATCTCTGTGTATACGCGAGTTTTATGAAGGATATCCGCGTGTATACGCTACTTGGCTTCAGCAAAGTAGCGTATGGGTTTTAAGGAATGGAAAAGTAAAAAGTTTTGAATATGCAGTAAATACTGATTCACCCCCCCCCCTCTCAGTATTTTTCCCAACATGTACCATAGATGTTATTCTTAGAGGGGGGAATCTTGATGAAGATGAACTCATCGACCATGCCATTCAAAACCAGTCCTCCACTAACATTCCTCTCAAAACCTTATTCAAAGATTCTGAAAGCCAACCTTGGATGGAAATGCACTCAATTGAGTGAACCTCTGAAACCACGAAGGCTATTGAGTTTGGCCCATCCATATCTCTGAAAATGATCCAGATTTATGCAGGAATGCAATATAATACACATATAACCACAAATACAAAGATGCAGTGGAAATAACACTTCATTTCATTAATATAAAAGAACTGAAATTTGCTTACAAACAAAATAGAAATAAACTAGCTAGGGTGCTGGTAGCGAATCTCTAAGAAGAGATGTGGCACATGTGTGTATTCTATCTGTGTAGTCGCATGAGGTATGGAAACATCAGGCGGCGATGTGTGGTGGGTCAGATCAATGGAGTGCTTGTCCTGACGGTGTAGAGGAACCTCTCTGAGTGAGGAGAAAATGTCCTCGTATTCCTCCATGACTTTGTCCATTTGCTGCAGCCGTGCAGGGGAGCCTTGTTTCGAGGTTGTGGCCACAATATTCTTCTTTCCCTTTGAGTGAGTTGTAAGGAAAATAAATTTCTTGGTTTGGGAAACAATCTTACTGCATTTTTTTGCAGTAGTCAAAGAGATGACAGGAGGTGGTACTACCTCTGGTATCCTGTACAAGTTATTTCCCAAAGTAATAACAACAACACGAGGCCTAGACTCATACACAGCATGTCGCCTCCACAAGTATGGTTGGCCCAATAATACATCAGCTACATCAAGAGGAGCAACATCACACAATACCTCATCCGTGAATGGCTTGATACTGTACGGAAGGCGGCGTTGCTGGTGGATGTGGATATCTCTTCCTGGGTGGAGCCACCCGATGGTATAGGGTTGTGGGTGTGCTATGGTTGGTAGGCCGAGCCACTTCATGACCTTTGCTGAAATGAGGTTCTTTTGGCTTCCGCTATCGACAAGAAATTGCAGTGGGGAACCCTTCACCCACATCTGTGAATGGAAGAGGCACTCCCCCTCCTCTGGATCCTCTAGATCGTCCCTCTAGATCTTGGTGGTGGCAACAATGGCACTCGGATCTGCATCAATGATCTACTTCCCTGTGTCATTGCCTTTGTCTGGTTCTGACTCAGGATCAGAAAATGCATCTGATTCAGGTGCCTTCAGTTCAGCCACAAATGACTGTTTGGCCTGAAACTCGTTTGTGCTATGAGTGGGGCTATTATGAAATTCACACCACTTACCTGTATCCTTATTTAGATTTGTGGTGTTGTTTTAAGTCACCCCGCTTTGGCCTTTCCCCTTGTTCTGTGGTCCAGGGGCACCTTTCCCTGGCTTCGGATTCGCAGATCCAAAGTCTCACTTCTTCTGCTTAAATTTATGCTTGATCTTGGCGGCATGGTGATATGTCGTGCCAAGCGATGTAATGTCGATGAACTCCATTCCCCCCTGAATGTGTTTATGCAGAAAACCGCGGTAATTGAGCACCAAATTTTTCTCTGAATCCTTAATACCCAAATTTGTGCACAGGGTATGGAACAAATTTGTCAATTCGTGCACATCTTGATCCCTTTTTTGCCGCAGCGTCGTCCATTGGATGTATTTTGTCCTCATAGCTCCCCACCGGGTAATATTGTTCCTTGATGCCATCTCAGAATGAATTCCAAGTGGGTGTGGCAGAGAAAAAATAGGGTTCCCCTTCGTCCTATTTCTCACAGTAGGTTTCCCACCAGTCTTTGACATGGGGGGCGGCTTTGAGGAGTGCAAAAGTAATATTTTCTTGGTTAGGGAAATCATGGGCTGAGAAATACCCTTCCAGCAAATTTAACCATCTATCTATGGCATCTGCATCTATTTGGCCTACAAATACAGGAATGTCAAAGTTTACCTATACCTTGAAGGGAGTGACGCCTCAAGAGTGGTTGTTGGATGTAGATGCGTCGTAGGTGGGCAGTCGTTGAAGGATCTGAGGAAAGTTATCCATCATCGTGTTCCTTTGTTTCTCAAGGGCCTCCTCGAGCAATATTTTGATAGGATCTCCTGCTCCCTTATCTTTCTTTTCTTCCGCCATGGGAGGTAGTCGAGGTTTGCGAGGCTGATCTTTCAAGGGTTCAACCAGATCGAGCCCTAACTCCTTATACCCTAATCGTGTTGGGGACATGCAAAGAAAAAAAAAGAAAGAGCAGACTGCTCTGATACCACTGATCCAGATTTATGCAGGAACGCAACAGAATACACATATAACCACAAATACAAATATGCACCAGAAATAACACTTCATTTCATTAATATCAAAGAACTGAGATTCGCTTACAGACAAAATGGAAATAAACTAGCTAGGGTGTTGGTAGTGAATCTCTGAGAAGAGATGTGGTGGCTACAGACCTTTGAGCTGTGTTACAATAAGGCTCGAGGGCCTATTTATCATTGAGAAACAATGGAGAACTCTAAACGTTGAAAAACCTAACTCTAGGAGATGAAGCACCAAAACTATGGGCCTCGTTTGGGTAAATTGGTGTTTCAACTTCTCGGGGACGTAACTTCGGCATGTGATCTTCGTTTGACACATATGATACATCGATAGAAATATCTATCCGAGGACTACAACTATTGTCGTGAATATCAATTCCAGATTAGAATCATATTTTTCGGAGGAACGATGCCCAAAAAAAAGTCATTTAGGGCCTCAAAACGGCTTCGGAAGTTCAGGACCTAAAAAATTGCTAAAAATAGTAACTTGTGCTGCAACTTAAAAACTTAAAGAAATGATGGTGGAGGTTCAAATGGAATAGGTGGGTGGCCAAAAATATCCACCTGGATCATTAAGGCCCCAAAATGGCTCTGGGAGTGGTGGACCCGAAAACCAGAGAAAATTTTAAGAACCCCCCTAAATTTATATATATAATAAATAGGCGAATCCCCATGATACATAGGAAAAATGGAAGGAAATTTTATTAATAATATAATATGTATATATAATTTTTTGGCGAATCTCTCACAATATTATATTATCTTGTAAAAACATGGCGAATCTCCAGTACAAATGGCGAATCAGTACTACAAAATGGTGAATCATTGTCTAGTGGAGTTCGGGTTGTTGGTTCCAATGAAGATATGGTAGTTGAACTAGGAATAGAAGGAAGAGAACCATCGAGACCAAGCATGGAACATGGTGACTCATGAGGGAAGTAGTTCTTGTGCAGTTTGGAAAACACGTTCTTCTAGTTCTGCTAAGCGTAGTGTTGTTGCTCATGCTAATACTAGCACTAATATTGAGGTTGGAGAGGAGTTTCAACAAATTGGGATCTTTGCAGATCATTTTGTTTCAACAATCCTCCAACACAAAGGCCCATGCCTCTACCGATTTCTTCAATGAGCAGAACAATTCGAACAAAAATTAAAATTCCAATAACTAATAAACAGAGTCAATACGACAATCCCAACACACCTCCAAACCGACAGTTGTGCCTCACTGTCTGCTACGCACATCCAAACCGACTCAGCTCATGGCAGAATTTGCTCATAGGAATGGATCGGGGAATTCGAGGGGGCGGTATCATAAATTCATGAAGCTCAACTCATCCCTCCACAGTCCAATACAACAATGGAGGTCAGCTCTCCTCCACGCATATAATCACCAACAAGCACCAACAGTTACACAACTATTACATAATCCAGGCCTCTCACAACAGTGGCCTCTCACAAGTTTGATCGGTGACAGTGCTTGACTAAAAACTTTAAAAATAAAAGTTTGACCAGGCAAAGTAGTATTCAATTTTTTATCTTGTAATTAAAGAATTCAACATCCCAATATATAAAAATACCATCAAACGAACATTATGCACTCCACTCATAAAACAGTTCAAGATAAGAGAAAGTGTAACTTCTCATTCCATTCATAACACAACTCATGATAAGAGAAAGTGCAACTTTCCATAATGGTAAAACAAAAGGAGGAACTTTAATAATGATAAAACAATTCCAAAGTGTGGGGTATCCCACTTTTTATTCACACACCAAACAACCCATCAACAACTTACTTTCACTTGTCCTTGCCAGAAATCAGGAAATTGATTTTACGTTAGAAATTAACGAAAAAAACTGCATATGGTAGAGAGCCTTAGTCATCAGCTAAAATTTTAATGTTGGTCGTTATGGAAATCGACTTATTGCCAACTATACAAACCTTGAAGTGAAAATTACATTACAGTATGTACAAAAATGGATATAGTTTGAACATGTAAACTCCCCAAGTTTTCTTGTGCCCCTCATTCATGGCTATTGTTAAGCTGTAACATGGGAAACCCCCCCCCTTCCCTTATAGTTCGTTGCTTAGGGTTGCACAGTTTCCATATCCAACCATCAATCCAGTCAGCTTCTTATTATTCAGACGTTGTTGGTAGACCGTTATTTTTTCAAATCTGTTACCAAATTATGAAAAAAATCAAATAAATAATGAATTCATGATTATCTTTGGAGAGTATCTATGTATGATTAATTTCATTGTGACATAATAGCTAAAGAAAAAATATAATTAGGTAAGCATGGCCAGGGTTTGCAAAATGAATGATGCGTGTTTAAACACAAATTTGTGTGTGCACATTGTCATGCAGGTTGCCACCTACATTGTCATGCAGGGCTACAACTGAAAGTTGTGCACGACGCTTATGTTTACAAGTAGAAAACAGGGAAACCTCTAAATGATCAGAGGAACCTCACCAGTTCCAGCGTGCTTTCTACAGGTATTTTGACCAGATTGAGTTCCAAATAATTTCTCAGCAAGTTGCAGGGGAGCCCATTCCAGAGCTAGTGGCCCGGTTTATGAAGTCAGCCACTTCAATACTTCAACTGGATTGAATTTGCATAGGCTATGCAGGGCTCTCATGCATAGTCCCTGCCTCCAGCCAGATATGTTGCGTAGGCTAGATGAAGCGGACAAGCACCGACCAAGTGGATTTGAACTTGTCTTTCCTGCAATGATGAACGATGCTGAACACTTGTCTTTAATGCTTTTCAGATTTTCTTGTTAACCTGGATTTCTCAGCGTATTTTTCTTGAAGTTCCTCTTTGGGGCTTTTGACTTCTTGCTGCATCATTTGAATCCTTTTTACGGCTTTTGATACACCATGTGAACTTGTTCAAGTTTTTCTGTGAATTTTGTTTGCATTTTCTAGCACTTATGGCAGTATTGTTGCAAAACTTTGTTCACTGTGGCTTGCATCTCGACATCCTTTTGTCCCATCCAAAATGATACGACACTTTTCATGACTAAATATAAATTAAGATAATGATATAATGAAATTGGAGACATTCTGAAATAAAAATAATTTAAATATTAAAAAAATTCTATGTGCGAGATACTATTTTGAGGGGCGATGCCTGCCATGGCCATTTGCATACATAGCAATAACAAAAAATTAACTTACAGCATCGGCCATTTATTCCATTTTTTTTATCAGATTAAGGAGGATACATATGCAGGATTTTTCATCAGCTCGCCCGCATCTACGGCGACTGTATTCATGCGTACTGGTAACACCAAGTGCTTGGAATTCTTAAATTCATTTTAATGAAATTTGGAAACCACAGTATCAAGATAACAATTTCCTCCTCTTCTTACTTACCGGCGGGGAGGCTCTATCTTATCTATTCATGTGTTCTCCTCTTGACCCCTGGTGATGGTCCTTCCTTCTTCTTCTACAATGGCTTCTTTCTTGGTGGCGGTGAGTGGGACTCTTACCTTGGCTCTGAAGATTAAGCAAGTAGGGATGAGAATCATCGGGTAGTTCAAGATTTATGTCAGCATCATTGTTTAATGTCATTCTCTGCGTTGCTCAGAGAAATTATCTATCTCTCTCTTCAGAAGGCTTTAGAATGCTGCTAATTATAATGTTGGCTTAGGTGCTATAATTCCTACCTTTGTTATTCTCGTTGCCTTGGTTCTTTTGCAAGATGAGACCCAGGTATCTTTTCAAAGATTGGAACTTTCGACATGTGGCCTTCATGCCAGGTGAGAGTGACATGCATCTCTTTTTAATTTAACATTACTTTATTTAAATTTAATGTTACTTCATTTATTATTAATTTCTTTTACTCGAGCCGAACGAAGGAAAATTCCACGCTACTGGAAATTTCTTCAACTTCAAATTTTGTTTCGAATTTTGTAAATGATACTTCACATACCAGAAAATCCTCTGATGTCAGTCAACTGAGTCAACAATCAAATAGCTCACTTTTATTTGGGCTCATCATTTCCCAAACTGGGTGTTGCCTGCTTTAATATGCCACAAATGGCTCTGCATTTATCTTTCATATCAACATATTTGAGCTCTATGTCTTTTGATAGCTTCTGTCACAAACAACATGATTAAAGTTTAAACACGCCTTCTGCACCATTTGTTTTTCATATCAACATATTTGAGCTCTTTGTCTTTCGATAGCTTCTGTCACAAACAACATGATTAAAGTTTAAACATGCCTTCTGCTAATTCCTGGCAATAATGTGAAGGTAATGATGGTTACACTTATTGGGCTCATCATTTCTCAAAAGTGGAGTTACCTGCGTTAAAATTCCATGATTGAGTCATGTGTTATCTTGAATGTCCAGCTGCGGTAAGACTTCAACGAAAGGGACCAAGTGTCAAGTTCCATTTGAAATCCTAGGCTCATTGATCACCTTGTAATTTTGATCCTAGATTTCTATGGCTATAGGCTTATTGCACTAAATTTTTCCCCTTGAATGTCGATAGATTCTGGTCATTAGAATTAAGCATCAATATTAAATAAAGTTGATATGAGCAAATACTTGTTCATGGAATTCAAAATAGGAACAGTTATTTTTATTTTTATGGTTGATTATATCTCCAAGTTGGCTTCCATATGGCAGGGAATGGAGCTTGCAAGCTGTTTCTCAGTACCAACAAGGCTGAGGGGATTGGAATCGACACTAGCAGGCACTAAAATAACAAGCAAGGACAGAATAATAGAGAAGAAATTTCATATTTCATCCTTTCAAAAAGATACTTGAGGCCCTTGGTTGATTACATCTCACTTTATATTAATTTACTTTCTACATTGAAATTTACCTTCTCTGTACCCTTTTCTCATATTTTGATGGGTATTCTTAGCTAGAGATCGCATGAGTCAATCAGTATTTCCTCCATGTTTTTCTTTAAACAACCATCCCATTTACATGGAGATTGAAACAAATTTTTCCATAGAATATCGATGTTACAGTACTTATGTTATTTGGAACACATAATCATTTCTGCAATAATAACCTAGGTAGGGAGATCTGTGTAATTTTGTATGAGGGAGATATATACTAAGTTGGCATGTCCGTTTTTAACATACTTTCGTACAATTGGGTACTAAATGGTTATGTTTTTGTATTCAAAGTCTAAGACACTTCGTCCTTCCTCAGGTGCCAGTTCAATGCATACACACTAAGAAACCTCCAAAAGTCATGAGTTGACTAGCTTGGTAGGAAAGATGATCAATGTTGTTGATTTGAATAAATCAGCCATCCTTGACTACTGACTACCATGGGCCCAAAACCCACCCTCCCAAGCATAACTGATCTGAGAGCTGCATCACTGGTTTTAAAGATGCAAGATGCAGCTTAGGAATGAAATCAATTGACAGAAAGGATGGTGTTGTTATATTGGTTTGGGTTCAACTATTACTTTAAAATCTCTGAGATTGTTGAAAAAATAAGTTTATAGTGTATAAGGACTAGGACTAGTCTGCAACCCTACATGTAACATGAGTTGAAGGACTTCAATCACTTTGGTCATATGAGAAATTGCATTATGTAATGTGTTGCTGCGTAATAAAGAATTTGGCACTTTCTCTACACATTAAAATTGAACCTCTTTTCACCAGTCTACTTATATGAAGTCATTGCATACTTATCTGGCTCATAGAATTCCGTAATGGGCATTCAATTCAAGTGAAATACATGTCCTTGCCCAAAAAAAATAATTTATTTAATCTTCAAACCTGTGTGGATTCTACTGATTATGCTCAATCCAAGATTATGCTCAATCCGATTACTTTTCTGCAATGGATAAAGACAGCTGGAATGGATGGGTTGTTATAATTTTTTTTTTTAAATAATCACCATGTTTAGATCAGTACTGCTTTCTTCAATATTCTCGTAAATACTACCTTTCCCACATCTCTATAATTTCCAGCTGAGGGCCAGAATCTGCAATTGCTTTTTATATCTTAAATGTAAAGTGGGACTTTGTTTGTTTGCCTCTGGATCTGTCATGAAGGTCCAACACCCATAGTGAAATCAAGTACTTTGGCATGTACTAGTGTTTACGCAGGTATTTCAATTAGCGGGTCTCTATTTTTGTGTTTGAAATAATTGCTTTCAATCAAAATTCTGCAGTATTTCTTATATACTAAATCTACAAGTTCAAGTGAAAATCAGGTCTCCGGATGGCTGTAAGATGCATCAAAATATTGTGGATATGGATATGGAGAAGCGGGGTCTCTGTTTTTATTCTAAATCTACATTGTTGATATATAATAGTGTCCCAAACTCTGTAACTGCTAACATGTAATAGTGTGTTTCAAGGGCCATGGTATGTATCATAGAGAATTTCAAATACTGCTCTAGCTATCAAAACTTGCCATCTCGAGCACTGTAATATGTTTAATATTATTTTATTTCAAGAGCCCTTGATATGCATCACATGAGGAATCCTAAATTACCTTTTGCCACACCATAAATAGACTTCTAGAGCAAGTATTAGGATCTAAATTATGGAAATAAACCCATTCACATTTGTTCCTATAGGGAATAGAACATTGTTTTGTAGCATGGAATTCAGTCCCTCTTACCACTATACCAAGCCTGATGGAAAAAAAATGGCAGGCTTTGATGAGAACATGTGGGTGGGATTTGGTCCTTAATATGGCTATGTAGACCTGGTAGGGGTGGCACCATACATTCACATTAGATTGACCCATACCTCTAGGTGTGCCCATGGCTACGGTCTACCTCAAGTTGACAAAAGAGCCCATGGGAATGGAACCTCACTCCCCACCATTAATCCCAAGCTTGTGGGCGCTTACATGTGACTAACTTAGTAGCTATTTCAAAGCTCTCACTAACACATTGACTGAAATATGACATGATGAACATTCCCTAGAAATATCTAATAGGTGCTTTCAACATTAACGACAGTGAACTTCCATAGGAGCCACAAGAAAAAAAAAAACTCTTATTTCCTACCATCAGAAGACCCAAACGCAGCCCTTCCTCTTTTTAGTCTAAAATTCCAGTGAACAAAAGGTTTTCCATATTTATCACTGATTCCAAAGCGTCAACCACTAACTGATTAAAGCCATCCATTTTTATTATGAAATTTCAACCATTAAATAATACCGAGTTGTTGTTCTATGTAGGTTTAAAAAACAGCCAGCCATACAGAAAAATAAAAAATGACAATCCAAACTCATGACCACTTTACTAGGCCAAAGGCACTCTTATATATCCTAAAACCAAAACAACTTCACAGGTTGTGATTTCTCAAGTTTCCATTATCTTCTGGCTTTTTCCTTGACACAACGAACTGTTTTGGGGCAACCATTATTAGGACGAGTTGTTTGATTTTTTATTCCATTGGAAAATTTTACTTTTTATTGATCATAGGACTTGTTGAATTTGACAAGTCTTCCCCATTACTTGTTTCTTTTTTATAGATTTGCATCCTCTAATTTCCTTTGTTTTCTATTGAGACCTTTTGATTCTACCTTAATGACACGTTGATACTCTCTGATGTTCAGTTGCTTATAATTCCAACTCTATGTTTCAATTATTTAAGATCATCAGATGCTTTCTTTAATATCTCATGCCCTGGTGGAATTTGCCTCAAATTTATGTCGAAAGTTCTCATTCTGCAAGATGAGAATGAAGCATAACAATTTTGTATCTCTGTAATAGTTGATGAAAAATAAACAACTAATTGGAACCATCTATTTTTTCAATACTTGTTTTTGTGTTTCTGTTTGAGTCTACTTGGTTGCAACGTATTTTTCTATTATTCTTCTACTCCCCATTAGTTGGGAAAATAAAGGTTTGAACTTCTTTTAAAGGTTTTCTTCTATTAAAATGTGCTTTTGAAATCTTTTAAGAGGGCTTATTTGCTAAAAGTCAAAATTTCTTTTCTGTTTTCATATTTTATCAGTTTTTCTATATTGGTAAAAGATACTCCTTATATTCATAAATATATATTTACATCAGAGTAGAAAAGGAAAAGTGGAAGTGTTTTTACAATGACATTTACATCCTCTTCTTTAAGCCAACTAAAACAACAATAAAATCAGAAAATCCATGGACGTCTAATAACTTGGCATCCTTGATCAATAGAAGACATTTAGCCAGTAGTTACGTACATACCTCTTCTCTCCACATATTATGGGAGGCAACGAAGGAACTGATCTCATTCTCAAAAACATACTTGCAACAAAGCTACAGAGAACAACCAAAGCTGAAATTCTTACATAATGCTAAATACCACCAAGGGAATCTCAAACCACACGTCTGGAATTCCCCAATAAAACTGCTTGCCAATGCAATATCCCCTGAAGAAAAGAAGCATGCTATGACTGAACATGGTTCCAATAGGACCTGGCAAAAGGGAAATTCCATAACAAATGGTTTCCCATTTCCACCTGAAGACAAGAAGGGAAAAACCCATTTGAAAGGCCACTGTTTGCAACCAAGACTTGGTGGGAAGGCTCGAATAAATCACCAACCAAGCAAACACTCCGAGCTTCTAGGACATCCACACCAACCATACACTATGTGATCTCCTTACCCATTAGCTCTCAGCATCAGAAGACACCCATCTCGCATTCAGCATTAAACCCAGTTCATGGTGTTTATGTAAAATAGAGTACAATTTTCAAAAACCATACTGAACCAAAGGGCCCATGTTATCCCTCATTTTTCATGATGCATATACCTTTGCTGGTCTTCCTTTTGCTACTGGTAATGCTAGGAATAATGATCCTTCAACTTCTTATTTAAATAATTCTGTTTTCACTTATGCTTAGTGGAATTGATGATGGAATTAAGACTGGTCATTATGCTCCTTAAACTGGTTCAATTGGTTATGGTGCTGCTAGCAATTCTTTGGGAGCTGATCCTTGAACTGAGGTTGCTTTTTCTGAGCCTGGCTCTACTGCTTCTAATGAAGCTAGGGATTATCCTGGTTCAACTGATACTAGTGGAATGAGGAAGCCGCTTCAACTGTTGTTTATGAAAATGCCCCTTCAACTGATTCTGCATTCAAGCCCCTTGTCGTTAATTGAGTTGGGCTTTGTCTATTTCTGGAAAGCGCCTTGTGTTTAATTGAATTGGGCTTTGTCTATTTCTGGCAAAGTGAATGGAAGATCCAGCGTTCACTGCTCTATATTGGTGAGATTGACCACACTGATTCCTTAGAGGTGAGTAAATTAGCCGATCGATTTGGGCAGCAAAATTGTTCGTCCATTGTGACCAGCAATATAAACTTTGCAGCTTATAGCTGGGTAGAAAAATCGTTTGTTCATTGTGAGCATCAATATCAACTTTTTGCAGTGTCTGTATATTTATGTTTATAATTTCAAGGGTTGCAATTCATCACGAGTATGTATTTCTGGATGATCAAATAAATGGGACCATTTTCTATATCTGTTACTAATATACTATACAGATAAGAAGCTTATTGGAAATGCTTAAGCGCCGCTCCCTGCTCAGGGCAGGGACTAGCTGCCATGCAACAACTCTTGTTTCTATATTATTTAGTATCATCATAGCATGAATGAAGAAAAATGCAATAAATTAATATTATATCACCAATATGACTGCTTAGCAGATGTGCGTGAGATATTTATTAAAAGGACCAGCCACCTCTTTACTCTTGGTCCTCTTTAACACATCAAGAGCTCCGAAGACTTGCCAAAACCTAAGAGTCTCATCTCCTGCAGCCGATGCAACAGTGTACCCATATGGACTCTGAAAATACAAAACAAAAGAAATACTGTGAGCACAAAAAAAGGCTGTCAACAAAAAATTGATTTAGCCATAGATCAATACAATGAATACCTCTTCCAGATGCAGTACTCTAGAAGTGTGACCAGTAAGCTCTTTAATCTTAACCATCGATGGATATTTCCATAAGGTCAACTGGTTCTGGCTGAATCCATGTGAACTCAGTAGCTCACATTCATGCTTATTCCATAATAATGTGCAAACTTGAGAATGGGTATCAACGGTATTTAGGCAAGATCCTGTATGAGTGTTCCAAAACTTAATACAGAAGTCTACACTGCTACCCCCAGAAGCCAGAAGATTTCTCTGGAAAGGACACCATGTCAAAGCCTTTACTACAGCACGATGTTCTTCTAGCCTGTGAAGATACTGAGTTGCAGCATTAGAGGATGACATGCTCTTGTCCCATACATGAAGTAAATTGTCATTTTCGCCACTTGCAAGCTGCTGGCCAGACATAGACCATTTCAAACCACACACTTCCTGCTCATGTCCTCTATATGTTTGAACAATGGAATCACGGATGCAGACATCATGATTTAATATTAAACCATCAAGGCTACCAGTCGTAAGAATATGTCCATTCCAAGCAAGTGCACCCACACAGGCATGGTGACCTTTCAAGGCTCTTAACTGTGTTCATTGAAAAACATTACCAAGTGAATACGGTTGCTTCCAGAGAGATATAAAGAAAATAAACTGAAACACAAAAATAGTAATTTCCTCTACCTGTTTATTAGATGCAAAGTCCCATAGCTGTACAATGGAATTATTCAGGCCAACACCGATATGTCTTCCATCAGGTGCCGATTTAACACTTGTTATTAGACCAACATCGTTGGCGATAGTCAAGAGCTTAGAAGTTGCGCTCCTGTAGGCATCCCATAAGTATACTGTATTGTTGAGAGCTATTGATAAAATATTGCTGACACCCCAGTCCAGCAGATTCAAGTAATAATCATCAACAAGCTTAGGAGCATCCAAAGTTCTCTTTACAGACTGTAAACAATTACAGGAGAGTTAAAAATATCATACAAATGTTAAAAATCAAGGACTAGGTGAATGCCACTGGAATATTGGCCCGATCCTTGAGAACAATGAACATTAAAACTTTTGGAAGGGGAAAAACTCTTCTTGTTGATCAAGACCTTCCCGAGTTGGCATAAAGGTAAACCCAAATTCAAACAGAAGAGTTTGCTCAAAATCCAAAGTACATGTCCATCCAATAGAAGCATTAATAGCATTAATCTTCAAAGACAGGTGATTTATCCAATCTCTGAAAACAGACCTAAACAAAACCCCACGGTCTATGCACACAATCTACAAACCAAAACCAAACCAATTACAATGGTTTGCAGACAACCTAAGACAGAGTATTAGTTAGGGATCTACAAAACCCTTACTTAGGCAATATAATGCCACAATTTACTTTTCGGTACAGTGTCAGCAGCAACATTTTTGGAATAGAGAGATTGTATATCCTCAAGAGGAGCGGGAGCTTTGCTGGTAAAGCTTAGAATCTTGAATTTTTTTAGAGGCAATAGCTCCATCTTGCAATAAGCTTGCTGCGAGCTCCCTCTTATAAGATTCCTTGGAGGGTGTTAAATGAACACCACTTTAATTTTCCTTCTCAGTAAGAAAATATCGAGCCACGTCCAAATCCATGGATCCCCTGTGTGAAACAAACCTATTGCTCTGATATAACAAAACAATAAAAATTCAAGGTCCATATTTATCCTAATACACAAATGTATCTATAACCCTAAACTCAGTACAGAATACAAATACATTCATAAAGTGTAAGCCAAATGCAGAGTACATCCATGAAAGTCATACAAAGTAGGAGCAGAATACACATATTGTGCCTTATATCTATCCTAAACACAATTATATCCATTAGCCCTAAATGGAATACAAAGTACATCCACAAGGTTCATACAAAATTATAGAAGAATACATAAACACAAATATCCATTAGCTCTAAACCCTTACAGATTACATCCATGAAGGTCATACAAAAGTTGAGAAGGATATATAAATTTAGCCCTATATATCCATCATAAAACACAAATGTATCCATAAGACCTAAATATAATAAAGGGAGCATCCATGAGGGTCATATAGAAATAGAGAAGAACACATACATTGTGTCTTGTAAGTGCTGAATGGTCCTACAGAGGAAGCCTTTGCTCTGCTCTTTTTCTAGGTTTATTAGCGCTCATAAACAGTAGGGATTCGATGCCGGTATTCATGCTTTTTGTATAAAAAAAAAATGTAACAGGAATGCAGAAGCGCAACCCACACACAAAAAACAAAACAAATTCCAAGGGCCAACACCACTGCCCAAACTCCTCCTCGTGGCATAGGTTTAGCTCCATGGCACCGGGGAAATGGGATATCTTGGACCTTGAAACCCTAAATCCAGCGAACCAGTTGCCCTCGTCAATGCGTGCAGCTGTAGCCTGTCATCGGTCAATACATCTAGATCTTGTAAGTTTCCATCTCCTTCCATCGATTTGACCTATCGATCTATTTTGCACATCCAACATCCACGCCCCTTCCAAGCCCCAACCACCTCTTCGAGCCAGTAAATTCCGATGAACTAGTGAAAAAATGGGGCGAATCACTCCAACCCCTCCCTCCAACCTAGTAAATCTAGGCGAATGCCATTGAAATCTGCTCCAAACAAAGAAAATCGGGAGCGAATATTATTTTTTTAGTTTTATAGAAATTTATTTTGGTGGGCTAATATTTAATAATTAATTATTTTTAAAATAATTATTGGGCTAATTATATAAAACTATATAAAATGGATTTTATATAAAAAAATTTCCCTATTAAAATTTAAAATCCCTTAAAATTCGCCTTTGGGCTAAAATTCGCCCCTAAAATTTTCCCTGCCGAAAACCTGCTAAAAATAGTAAGTTGTGCTGAATGTGAAAAGCTGGAAGAATTGATGGTGCTGGTCTAAATGGAATATATGGGTGGCCACCGATATCCAACTAGATCATTCCTCCCTCCTTAAGAAGCAATGGTCCCCATTGCGTTGAGATCCTCCATGAGATGAGGCACGTTCCATTGTCGAAGATGTCATGGACCTGCGGGCAGACATGCTGGAAGAAATTAGTAAATTTGGTTTCTTTGTCAGTCTCAAATAGTACATGTGTGGATTTTTTCTGTGTATTCGCATGAGGTATGGAAACATTACGCGACGGTGCATGGGGGGTCAGATCAATGGAGTGCTTGTCTTGGCGGTGTAGAGGAGCCTCTGTGAGTGAGGAGAAAATGTCCTTGTATTCCTCCATGACTTTGTCCATCTGCTACAGTCTTGTAGGGGAGCCCTATTTTGAGGTTGTGGCCACAATATTCTTCTTTCCCTGTGAGCAAGTTGTAAGGAAAATAAATTTCCTGGTTTGGGAAACAATCTTATTGCATTGTTTTGTAGTAGTCAAAGAGATGACAGGAGGTGGTACTACCTCCGGTATCCTGTACAAGGTATTTCCCAAAGTAATAATAATAGCACGAGGCCTAGACTCATAAAAAACATGCATCCACCACAAGTATGGTTGGCCCAATAATACATCAGCTACATCAAGAGGAGAAACATCACACAATACCTCATCCGCGAATGGCTTCATACTGTACGGAAGGCAGCACTGCTAACAGATGCGGAGATCTCATCCTAGGTGGAGCCACCCTATGGTATACGGATGTGGGTTTTCTATGGTCGGTAGGCCAAGTTGCTTCATGACCTCTGCTAAAATAAGGTTCTTTTGGCTTCTGCTATCCACAAGAAATTGTAGCGGGGAATCCTTCACCCACATCTATGAATGGAAGAGGCACTCTCCCTCCTCTGGATCCTCCAGATCATCCCTCGGGATCTTGGTGGTGGAAAAAATGGCACTGCGATATGCATCAATGATTTGCTTCCCTTTTTCATTTCCTTTTTCTAGTTCTAACTCAGGATCAGAAAATGCATCTGATTTGGGTGCCTTTAGTTCGACCACCAATGAATGTTTGACTCGACACTCCTTTGTGCTATGAGTGGGACTGTTATGAAATTCACACTTCTCCGTGTCCTTCTTTGGATTTGTGGTGTTGTTTTGAGTCACCCCACTTTGTTTTTTCCCCTTGTTCTGCGGTTCAGGGGCACCTTTCCCTGGCTTCGGATTCGCAAATCCAAAGTCTCACTCCTTCTGCTTAAATTTATGCTCGATCTTGGCGGCATATCGATATGCCGTGCCAAGCAATGTAATGTCGAGGAACTCCATTTCCTCCTGAATGTGTTTGTACAGATAGTCTCGGTACTTGAGCACCAAATGTCTCTCTGAATCTTTAATACCCAACTTTGTGCACAAGGTATGGAACAAATTCGTCAATTCGTGCACATCTTGATCCCTTTGCTGCCGCAGCATGGTTCATAGGATGTATTTGTCCTCATATCTCCCACGGGGTAATATTATTCCTTGATGCCATTTCAGAATGAATTCCAAGTGGGTGTGGCCAAGAACAAAGAGGGTTCCCCTTCGTCCTCTTTCTCACAGTAGGTTTCCCACCAGTCTTTGACATGGGGGGCAACTTTGAGGAGTGCAAAAATAATCTTTTCTCGGTCAGAGAAATCATGGACCAAGAAATACCCTTCCAACAAATTTAACCATCTATCTATGAATTCTGCATCTATTTTCCCTTAAAATACATGAATTTCAAAGTTTACCTATACCCTGAAGGGAGTGGTGCCTCGAGAGTGGCTGTTGGATTCAGGTGCGCCGTAGGTGGGCAGTCGTTGAAGGATCTGAGCAAAGTTATCCATCATCGCGTTCCTTTGTTTCTCGAGGGCCTCCTTGAGCAATATTTTTATAGGATCTCCTCCTCCCTCGTCTTTCTTTTCTTCCACCATGGGAGGTAGTCGGGGTTTGCGAGGCTGATCTTGCAAAGATTCAACCAGATCGAGCCCTAACTCCTTATACCGTGACTGTGTTGGGGACATGTAGAGAAAAAGAAAGAAAGATCAAACCACTTTGATACCACTAATCTGGATTTATGCAGGAACACAAAAGAATATATATATAACCACAAATACAAAATGCAGCAAAAATAACACTTCATTTCATTAATATCAAAGAACTGAAATTTGCTTATAGATAGAATGGAAATAAACTAGCTAGGGTGCTGGTAGCGAATCTCTAAGAAGAGATGTGGTGGCTACAGACCTTTGAACTGTGTTACAATGAGTCTCAATGGCCTATTTATTATTGAGAAACAATGGAGAACTCTAAACATCTGAAAACCTAACTTTAGGAGATGAAGCGCCAAAACTATGGGCCCCGTTTGGGTAAATTGGTGTTTCAACTTCCCGGGGACGTAACTTTGGCATGCGATATCCATTTGACACATATGATACATCATTATAAATATCTATCCGAGGACTAAAATTTTTTCCATGAATATCAATTCCGGCGTGGAATCATCTACGGCGGAGGAACGATGCCCAAAAAAACGTCATTTAGGGCCTCAAAACGGCTCCGGAAGTTCAAGTTCCAAAAAACTGCTAAAAATAGTAACTTGTGCTGCAACTTAAAAACTGAAAGAACTGATGGTGGGGGTTCAAATGGAATAGGTGGGTAGCCAAAAATATCCACCTAGATCATTAAGGCCCCAAAACAGATCCGGGAGTGGTTGACCCGAAAACCTACTAAAAATAGTAAGTTGTGCTGAATGTGAAAAGCTGCAAGAATTGATGATGCTGGTCCAAATGGAATAGGTGGGTGGCCACCGATATCCACCTGGATCATTCCTCCCTCCTTAAGAAGCAATGGTCCCCATTGTGTTGAGATCCTCCATGAGATGAGGCATGTTCCATTGTCAACGATGTCATGGACCTGCGGGCGAACATGCTGGATACAATTAGTAAATTTGGTTTCTTTTTCAGCCTCAAACAGTACATGTGTGGATTCTGTCTATGTAGTCGAATGAGGTATGGCAACATCAGGCGGCGGTGCATGGGGGGTCAAGTCAATGGAGTGCTTGTCTTGGCAGTGTAGAGGAACCTCTATGAGTGACGAGAAAATTTCCTCGTATTCCTCCATGACTTTGTCCATCTATTGCAGCCGTGCAGGGGAGCCCTATTTCGAGGTTGTGGCCACAATATTATTCTTTCCCTGTGAATGAGTTGTAAGGAAAATAAATTTCTTGGCTTTGGAAAAAATCTTACTGCGTTGTTTTGCAGTAGTCAAAGAGATGACAGGAGGTGGTACTACCTCCAGTATCATGTACAAGTTATTTCCAAAAGTAATAACAATAGCATGAGGCCTAGAATCATACACAGCATGTCACCTCCACAAGTATGGTTGGCCCAATAATACATCAGCTACATCAAGAGAAGAAACATCACACAATACCTCATCCGTGAATGGCTAGATACTGTATAGAAGCTGGCACTGCTGGCAGATGCGGAGATCTCTTCCTGGGTGGAGCCACCTGATTGTATACCACTGCAGGTGTGCTATGGTTGGTAGGCCGAGCCACTTCACGACCTTTGCTGAAATGAGGTTCTTTTGGCTTCTGCTATCGATAAGAAATTGCAGTGGGGAACCCTTCACCCACATCTGCGAATGGAAGAGGTGCTCCCCGTCCTCTGGATCCTCTGGATCGTCCCTCTAGATCTTGGTGGTGGCAACAATGGCACTGGGATCTACATCAATTATTTTCTTCCCTTTTTCATTGCCTTTGTTTGGTTCTGACTCAGGATCAGAAAATGCATCTGATTCGGGTGCCTTTAGTTCGGCCACCAATGACTGTTTGGCCCGACAGTCGTTTGTGCTATGAGTGGGGCTGTTATGAAATTCACACCACTTACCCGTGTCCTTATTTAGATTTGTGGTGTTGTTTTGAGTCACCCCACTTTGGCCTTTCCCCTTGATCTGCAGTTCGGGGGCACCTTTCCCTGGCTTCGGATTCACAGATCCAAAGTCTCGCTTCTTCTACTTAAATTTCTCCTCGATCTTAGCGGCATAGTGATATGCCGTGCCAAGCGATGTAATGTTGAGGAACTCCATTTCCTCCTGAATGCATTTGTGCAAACAGATATGGTACTTGAGCACCAAATTTCTCTCTGAATCCTTAATACCCAACTTTGTGCATAGGGTATGGAACAAATTCGTCAGTTCATGCGCATCTTGATTCCTTTGCTGTCGCAGCATGGTCCATTGGATGTATTTGTTCTCATAGCTCCCCACGGGGTAATTTTGTTCCTTGATGCCGTCTCAGAATGAATTCCAAGTGGGTGTGGCTGAGAACAAAGAGGGTTCCCCTTCATCCTCTTTCTCACAATAGGTTTCCCACTAGTCTTTGACATGGGGGGCGTCTTTGAGGAGTGCAAAAATAATATTTTCTTGGTCAGAGAAAACATGGCCGAGAAATACCCTTCCAGCAAATTTAACCATCTATCTATTGCGTTTGCATCTATTTGGCCTTCAAATACAGGAATGTCAAATTTTACCTATACCTTGAAGGGAGTGGCGCCTCCAGAGTGGCTGTTGGATGCAGATGCGTCGTAGGTGGGCAGTCATTGAAGGATCTGAGAAAAGTTATCCATCATCGCGTTCCTTTGTTTCTTGAGGGCCTCCTCAAGCAATATTTTGATAGGATCTCCTTCTACCTCGTCTTTCTTTTCTTCTGCCATGGGCGGTCTTCGGGGTTTGCGAGGCTGATCTTGCAAGGGTTCAACCAGATCGAGCCCTAACTCCTTATACCCTGATCATGTTGGGGACATGCAAAGAAAAGAAAGAAAGAGTAGACCGCTCTAATACCACTGATTCAGATTTATGCAGGAATGCAACAGAATACAGATATAACCACAAATACAAAGATGCAGGGAAATAACACTTCATTTCTTTAATATCAAAGAACTGAAATTTGCTTACAGACAGAATGGAAATAAACTAGCTAGGGTGTTGGTAGCAAATCTCTGAGAAGAGATGAGGCGGCTACAGACCTCTGAACTATGTTACAATGAGGTCTGAGGGCCTATTTATTATTGAGAAACAATGGAGAACTCTAAACGTCCAAAAACCTAACTCTTGGAGATGAAGCGCCAAAACTATGGGCCCCAGTTCGGTAAATTGGTGTTTCAACTTCCTGGGGACGTAACTTCGGCATGCGATCTCTGTTTGACGCATATGATACATCATTAGAAATATCTATTCGAGGACTAAAACTGTTGCTACAAATATTAATTCCAGATTGGAATGATATTTTTCGGAGGAGCGATGCCCAAAAAACGTCGTTTAGGGCCTCAAAACAGCTCCGGAAGTTCAGGACCAGAAAAACTGCTAAAAATAATAACTTGTGCTGCCACTTAAAAACTGAAAGAACTAATGGTGGGGGTTGAAATGGAATAGGTGGGTGGCCACCAATATCCACCTGGATCATTAAGGCCCCAAAATGGCTCCGGGAGTGGTGGAGCCAAAAAACTGCTAAAAATAATAAGTTGTGCTGAATGTGAAAAGCTGCAAGAGTTGATGGTGTTGGTCCAAATGGAATAGGTGGGTGGCCACCGATATCCACCTGGATCATTCCTCCCTCCTTAAGAATTAATGGTCCCCACTGCATTGAGATCCTCCATGAGATGAGGCACGTTCCATTGTCGAAGATGTCTTGGACCTGCGGGCAGACATGCTAGATGCAATTAGTAAATTTGGTTTCTTTGTCAGCCTCAACCACTACATGTGTGGATTCTGTCTGTGTAGTCACATGAGGTATGGCAACATCAGGCGGCGGTGCATGGGGGGTTAGATCAATGGAGTGCTTGTCCTGGCAGTGTAGAGGAACCTCTGTGAGTGAGGAGAAAATGTCCTTGTATTCCTCCATGACTTTGTCCATCTGCTGCAGCCATGCAGGGGAGCCCTATTTCAAGGTTTTGGCCACAATATTCTTCTTTCCCTTTGAGTGAGTTGTAAGGAAAATAAATTTCCTGGTTTTGGAAACAATCTTACTGCGTTGTTTTTCATTAGTCAAAGAGATGATAGGAGGCAGTACTACCTCCAGTATCCTATACAAGTTATTTCCCAAAGTAATAACAATAGCACGAGGCCTAGACTCATACACAACATTTCACCTCCACAAGTATGGTTGGTCCAATAATACATTAGCTACATCAAGAGGAGAAACATCACACAATACCTCATCCGTGAATGGCTTGATATTGTACAAAAGGTGGCACTGTTGGCGGATTCGGAGATCTCTTCCTGGGTGGAGCCACCTGATGGTATATGGTTGTGGGTGTGCTATGGTCGGTAGGCCGAGCCACTTCATGACCTCTACTGAAATAAGGTTCTTTTGGCTTCCGCTATCGACAAGAAATTGCAGCAGGGAACCCTTCACCCACATCTACAAATGGAAGAGGCACTCCCCCTCCTTTGGATCCTCTGGATCGTCCCTCTAGATCTTGGTGGTGGCAAAAATGGCACTGGGATCTGCATCAATGATCTGCTTCCCTTTTTCATTGCCTTTTTCTGGTTCTGACTCAAGATAAAAAAATGCGTCTGATTCAGGTGCCTTTAGTTCGACCACCAATGACTGTTTGGCCCGACACTCGTTTGTGCTATAAGTGGGGTTGTTATGAAATTCACACCACTTCCTCATGTCCTTCTTTGTATTTTTGGTGTTGTTTTGAGTTGCCCTGCTTTAGCCTTTCCCCTTGTTCTGCGGTTTGTGGGCACCATTCCCTGGCTTCGGATTCGCAGATCCAAAGTCTCGCTTTTTCTACTTAATTTTTTGCTCAATCTTGGTGCAATAGCGATATGTCGTGCTAAGCGATGTAATGTCGAGGAACTCCATTTCCTCCTGAATGTGTTTGTGTAGATAGCCACAGTACTTGAGCACCAAATTTCTCTCTGAATCTTTAATACCAAACTTTGTGCGCAGGGTATGGAACAAATTCATCAGTTCATGCACATCTTGATCCCTTTGCTGCCGCAGCGTGGTCCATCGGATGTATTTTTCCTCATATCTCCCCACAAGGTAATATTGTTCCTTGATGCCATCTCAGAATGGATTCCAAGTGGGTGTGGCCGAGAACAAACGGGGTTCCCCTTCGTCCTCTTTCTCACAGTAGGTTTCCCACCAGTCTTTGACATGGGGGGCGGCTTTGAGGAGTGAATAAATAATATTTTCTCATTCAAAGAAATCATGGACCGAGGAATACCCTTCCAGCAAATTTAACCATATATCTATGGCATCTACATCTATTTGGCCTTCAAATACAGGAATGTCAAATTTTACCTGTACCTTGAAGGGAGTGGCACCTACAGAGTGGCTGTTGGATGCAAATGTGCCGTAGGTGGGTATTCATTGAAGGATTTGAGCAAAGTTATCCATCATCGCATTCCTTTATTTCTTAAGGGCCTCCTCGAGAAATATTTTGATAGGATCTCCTACTCCCTCATATTTCTTTTCTTCTGCCATGGGAGGTCGTCGGGGTTTGCAAGGTTGATCTTACAAGGGTTCAACCAGATCGAGCCCTAACTTCTTATACCCTGACCGTGTTGGGGACATGCAAAGAAAAAGAAAGAAAGAGCAGACCGCTCTGATACCACTGATTCTAATTTATGCAGGAATGCAACAGAATACACATATAACCAAAAATACAATGATGCAGTGGAAATAACACTTCATTTTATTAATATCAAAGAACTGAAATTTTCTTACAGACAGGATGGAAATAAACTAGCTAGGGTCCTAGTAGCTAATCTCTGAGAAGAGATGTGGCAGATACAGACCTCTGAATTGTGTTACAATGAGGCTCGAGGGCTTATTTATTATTGAGAAACAATGGAGAACTCTAAACGTCCAAAAAGCTAACTCTAGGAGATGAAGCACCAAAACTGTGGGCCCCATTTTGGTAAATTGATGTTTCAACTGTTGTCATGAATATCAATTCCAGAATAGAATCATGTTTTCCGGAGGAATGATGCCAAAAAAAACGTTGTTTAGGGCCTCAAAATGGCTCCGAAATTTTAGGACCCGAAAAACTGCTAAAAATAGTAACTTGTGGTGGAACTTAAAAACTGAAAGAATTGATGGTGGGGGTTCAAATGGAATAGGTGGGTGGCCACCAATATCCACCTAGATCATTAATGCCCCAAAACATCTCCGGGAGTGTTGGACACACAAACCTGCTAAAAATAGTAAGTTGTGTTGAATGTGAAAAGCTGCAAGAATTGATGGTGCTCATCCAAATGGAATAGGTGGGTGGCCACTTATATCCACCTAGATCAGAAAATTAACCCAAACCTCTCAAATGAATAAGAGAAGCAGATATGCTAGCTTTTCAAAGAAAATCTAGATGCATTTGCTTGAGATTATAAGGACATGAAAGGGGTGCATCCTTCAGTATGAAAGCATCACATTTACATCAAAGAAGGATGCAAGCTTGTGAGGCAAACCCAAAGAAGGATGAACTCAACTCTGAAGGACATAGTCAAAGAAGAGCTGCAAAAACTATTAGATGCAGGGTTCATATATCCTATATCTGATAGTGAGTGGGTATCTCCTCTTGTCCTAGTCCCAAAGAGGCATGAAAAAAAATTTATATCAATTGGAGTAGAGGAGAACGAGAGGAGTAAACATGCAATCCATCATGAATTAATAGAGATAAGGAAATATTGGTTTCTAATGGAAACTAGACCTGAGCCCAAGTTGCATAAGTGCTCCAAAATTAGCTATGCAGCCTAATAAACAGAGATACGTCTCATCCAAACTAGTGAATTGATAATTTTATAGGGAAAGAGACCGAAGGGAGCCTGAAGCATAGTAGTACTGAGTTTGGGTTGTGTATTTGAACATCGTACAACAGCAACAGTAGAAAAAAATCATTAGCAGTCAGGCTAGCTTCCGAATTATACGCATATCAGACACAGTAGAAAGGGACCAAGGGAGGCTTTTATAGCAACCCAAACAAGGCATAATTCTACTCCTAGACTTATAAAAGAAGGAGAAGAATAGCTAGAAGAAGAACCAAAAGAGAAACAAAAGAAATGGAAATGGAGACAGAGGTCATAAAGGTAACATAAAGTGATCAAGAAGAAGACTCAGAACACAACCCAACATCCCCTCAAAACCAAGAGGAAGTTGCCACCTTAGCTTCTTTGAGAACAAAGATAAAAAGGAAAACCTATATGTATTTCAGAACTAAATAGAGTCAGAGGGTAAGTCAAAAAGAGTCACAAACTCCTCCCTAGAGACCCATCATCATTGAAGAATTACCAAGGGAGGAGGAAAGAATCAGAGAGGCAGTTCTAAATGAGGACTTGCAGATGGCACAGGAAGAGAATATAGAACTAAAGGAGTAATTGCAACAAAAAGGGAAACAAGTAGCCACCATGGCAGACTTGTACATAGAAGCCCTTCAGCACAGATTCCCTGTTGATTCATATGCTGTGTACCTCAAGGAGAAATGGCTCCTATTTTAAATCAAAACTCTAGCCTCCCATGGATCCCTACCTTTCCAATATTGTAGGAAATTCATGGATTTCTACAAGCAAGCTAACATGGCTAATCAAGCAAAGATGGAAAATTTTTATGTGCATAACCTCGTGCTGAAAAATCTGGATACTTGGGACCCCAATTCTACAATGGAGGATATGCATTTGATGGATCTAGTATCTTGGATGATGAATTAGGATACTAGAGAAAAAGAGGTATGGAAGGTCATGAGAAGAATAAATAGAGAACCCTTACATATCATACCAGAATTGTTCAACTGAAGAGGAGTCATCCTTAACCATCGAGAGATTGAAAGGGACCCTGCACTAGTTGAAAGCTACCTCCAGACTCAAACACAGGTAATAGGCCATTTTGATGATGTTTCTAGGAATATAGAAGACGAGTGCATTATGGCCAGCCAGAGGAGATGGAATAGCCTCCCTCATAGCCTCAAGAATAGGGAGTACCATACTCCAAAAATACTAAGGGGTGCCTTGGAAAGGGCACCATTATACAAGAGGGCCATGCAGGCCAAGAAGATCCAATGGCTCAGTCTCAAGCTTAGTCCACCTTTACTGCTGAGGCTGAATGATGGAAGGGACATAGATTCACAAGATCGATAATGGGAGAATTCATAAAATAGTAATGTATTTTACCCCCCTGAGGGGTTTCCCACACTTCTTCCTGGGGAAGTTAGGGGGGTTGTCAAAGCATTGAAAAATGCAGGAGGAGGATTAGTTTCTCAGAGGATGAGCAACCATTCAGTATGGGGGTGATGGTGAGCTCCATCATTAGACATATTTGGAGAGGTTAATGGTCAGTTTTTTCCTCCTTAAATCTCTTTTTTCTTGCATTTTTATTATTATTTGGTTTTATGGTGCTAGTATAGGTGGTGATTAAGGATAACATACGTTGAGTGCCTAATATGAGGTTGAGTGCAGAAAATCATGTGTAATTAGCATTTTTATGAGGATTTTATCATAAAGGTTGGAGGAGACATCAAGGAGAAATTATGGGAGGGTTTTCCAGCCTCCTTAACTCTCGAAGGCAGCCAAAGGATCCCCAAGGATTCTCTCTAATGATTCAAATTCTAGAGGAAGCCAATCAACTAAAATACTAAAGTCCACTCAATCCATGTTTACTTGGAGTCAAGTGGACTCAATCACTATTTTCAAGGGAGTTGTTGGTAGCTGCCCTATAGAATAAATAGAGAAGAGATAGAGCTAGGAAGGATTCGATTATATTTGGAACTTTGCTACAATATATTGAGCTTTTGATTATTGTACTCAGTGATTGAACTTTGGGAAATGTACGAGACTATTCTTTCATGAAATGAGAATACTGAATTCATTTTACTAATTTAGGTTCCCGAGAGGTAGGTTGTGGGTTAGGTCCCAATCCATGTGTCTCAACCTCTCTATTGTACTTGTTCTTTGCTAGTTTCCATTCAGTTAGATCTGCTTCCGATAGTTTCATTGATGCTTAGTTCTTACTTTCAGTGTGCTTCTATAGGTTCATTTTCTTATGAGTAATAGAATAGAGGAGAAAAATCTAAAAGTTGTGGATTAAGATCTCCCTTCTCATCTCTGTCAATAGAGCTCGAGGAGGGTGAACCTTCCCACAGACCCAAAAATTAATTTTTGTTCACTGTTTCTAAGTTTAGGGAAGAAATTGCATTAACAGTCTAAGTATTTATCTCACTGTATTATCGCACATTCATCTATTTATCGTGCATGGATCAGCAAGGTTATTTGCAGGAATAAGAATCAAATTTTTTAGAGAAGTTCATTAAGTCATTCTGCTTCATTTTCTAATTCCTCTCCATCTCTGTATTACGCTTCTGAACCTTGTTGTTGCACCTCCATTTCCCTCCTTTTTCTCTCCTTATCAGCTGCTACACCCTTTTTATTCAAAAAAACCATCAAAATTTTGACCTCAGCCTTTCCTCCTCCAAATTCCCGTATCACATTTCTCACTTCGCACTTTCCTCCTGACTACACTACCGTGTCTCTGCCAACCTTGCCATATTTTGATATTGTGGTATCACATATCACATATGACATTTCCACTTGGTTCCCGTTAATACTTTCCACTTCCAAACCCTAATTGCAATATTCCTTTGTGCCTTACCTTCACCATATATATTATTAGAAATCTTCGAAACATTGGAAACCCCTTTTCCCTTACGTTTGAACTTACCACATTTCCCTTTATCTCCATCACAAATTTCAATCTCTATCCGCTCTTCGTTAACACCTACTACTCCCAATCACCAATTGCGACATTACTGTAGCACTCTGCCACGTCATCCCTATCGCACATCTCATTTCACAGTTTCTATCCCCATCGTATATCGCATTTCACTCCCGCTCCTGAACAACACTTTCGATACTCCTCCAGATTTACGATATTGCGATATTACGAAATCGCATATCGCATATCGCATTGTTACCACCCTCTTACAACTTTTCCATCTCACTTTTAAAAGTGTAATATTTCGAAATGGAAATCAACAACTTTTTCACCGCTGAAGAAATCCTTTTGTCGGAAATATGAACAAGGCTATTTTAGAGATGGACTGAGAGGGCTTTTACCAGTTATTTCACCTCTAAAGAGAGGGTGAGAACTGGAGGCTTCCTGGCCTTTACTCAAACTCTGCCTATAGCTATGTAAATATTTCTTCCTTCAGGAAGATCTTGCTCAAAGAATGAGCTACAGCGACATCAGAACTTTAACAATGAACAACAGTGAAATAATACATCATAGTGCATAAGAAGAGTACATGGCTGATATATAAAGTAGCAACAGCAAATAATATACAAATCTTGAGGAAGAAACCTCTCAGATAGCCTCAATCAAGAATATGCATTAAAGCTCAAGACTACAATGCTACAAGTTGCTGCCCCAGCCATGACTGTGCAGTTACATGAGGAGACTGAAACACATAATATGGAAATATGATGATATATCATTATATGCTCAAGGAATGAGGGGGAGCAAGCTCTCAACCCCTAAAAATAGCTAACTAACAATCCTTAGAAGGATTGGATGCAATACATGTACAAAATGATAAAATACAAAAATGCCAGAGTTGCAGTGTAGCTGCTGCAATTCAATAATAATACATGAATGGAGAAGGGAAATAATGCTGCAAAAAATATAGAAACCTCCTCCAATGATCTTCTAAGTGAAAGGCTGCCCCTTTCACTGAAGATTACACTCTCCAATCCCCATGATGAATCCTCCTACAAATACCCTTAGAAAATAACACTGTAAGATGGAGTGACTGCACTGGCGCTGAGATGAAACACTTGGCCCTATGCCAAAATCTGCAATAAGGCTCCGAAAATGTCCCTTGTTGATTTATTAGAGAAAGGAGAACTCCTCCTCTTCAAAACAAGCTTAGGAAATGGTGGGATGATGATCCCTTACTGCTACCTCTAGAAACTCCAATGAATCTGCCCAACAGAATGTTGTAGCTGAAAGATATGGCTTTGGCCTCAAGCATGGATGTGAGGAAGATGAATATCAGCTCCTCCAAGGCTTCCCAATGAAGGAGGGAAGACTTCTAAACAGAAATCTCCGTTGTGCTAAGCAACATAAGCTATCTCAGCTAAACAACTAAAGAGAGCCGCAATTCAAAATTCTCAAAACATAACCATCAATGGCTCTCCTTCACCTTTTTATGCAAGGAGTGCTTCCTTGCCATGGACCCCACCCATTAAGGTTTCTCTCATCCTCTATTTTCCTTCCATTCAAAATTGCACAGTCTTCTTGAAAAAGCTTCTCCTCTTAGCCACGTTGTCGACTTGGTCAACCATGGCCTAGCTTACTTGCTTTTTGCCCTTTTCACACTAGGGACTGCCAAATTTAGCCACTTAAGTGACTCTTTGCACCTTAGGAGAGTTTATTTTGCTGCTACATGGGCTCCCTTACCCATTTTATCCCTTTTATTAAAATAAAAGAAAAATTAATGTTCCAAATACGTTATTAAAAAATTTGGAACATTACAGTCCTTCCCTCCCAAAAATTGCTTGTCCTCAAGCAAAAGAAAGGATGAACTAAAAAATATCCTCCATTCAAGGCATGGAGTCTGAAATATTCTCATGTAGATCCTCCATCCCCAAGCAATCAACCAAGCAAAATGAGTCATCCTCCAACTAGGCAACTCCTGAAAATACTCCTCCACCTTGTGCTCAAGTAGAAAAGGTGGGTTGAAATTCTGATCCTGGTAGACAAAATAGCCTACCCCAAGTTGTCCTCTTCTCCACTTAGGATAAGTGAAGAGTGTATGTTGATCCTGGGTTGCAATGGTGTTTCCTTCAAGAGGAAAAATTAATTCTAGATCCTCGAGGACCTCTCCTCCAATGCTGCAAATCAAGCTAGCCCAAATCATCTCATATGTGATGAGTTGGAATTCATCATCATATGGCATCCAAGAAATCATATGGCTCACCTCCAAGAGAAACCAATTTTTGAACATGGTGACCATATCATATCCCATACTCCCCTTGGAGCATGTGTCGCAAAAAGAATGGAGGCCTCTCTCCCAAAGGGCACATCCACCCTATGAGTTCCTCCCTCCTCATGATACACATGGAGCTGCTGATGATATATGGCTGATGTGAAATGGTCTTCAAGAGAGACCCAAGCCACCCCATCAAACATGTAAACCATGAAATGCTACCTCCAGAAATTCAGACTCTCTAAATAGCTCCTCCCACATGAAGGAAAGAGGTGAAGCCTGGCAATCATGGGCTGCCCATTGTTTCCCCTGAGACATACACCATGAAAAGTGAGGAGAATCATACTCCCAATGGGCATCTTCAACTCATGTCCCACTCTCCAAACAAAGCTCCCCATGCACCAAGAAAAATATGCAATGCATGGAAGCAAGAACCAATAGAAGCAAGTTGTCACATGACAACTGGAAATTGGATCATTGTCCCACCAATGGGACCTGCGCAGTGCACTCCTTTCCTGCATCAAAATATAAATTAACAAGTGCTCTCCCAGCCATTTTTTATTTTCCATAATCATCTCAAAATATGTATGCATGAAAGTACAAAATGGTGTAATGGTTGTACATCGAAAATCATGTGGCTTTCCCCTACAATCCATTGCTAAAATAGCCATCATATTTGCTGCAATAGACCATGAGCATAACAAAACATAGTGTGAAATAAGGAAAGATAATCCTATATATAGTATGCTACTCATAAAAATAAGAGGGTGCCAAACATAAATCAAATGATTACCTCCCTTATCATGTACGTTGGCCTTTGAGCTGAAATGGCTCAAGTGAAAAGTCCCCTTCACTGCAAAAAAGTAGGGGAGTGGTTGTGCCAACCATCTCATCATCTCTTGGGCTATGCATCTAGCCATATGCTAATATACATCCATTAGGAAGCCCTCCCCAGTGGTCTCCTCCATGAGTAAAGGGTGTGCATAAGAATGCATGGAAGAAGAATCCATAATTGTTGCATGTAGGTGTCTCCTCTTGTGCTTGTGAGCCCAAGCCAAGAAGATCAAAACATAGCAAGGGATGTTGTCATCCATTACTTCCTAATCCTAATCTCCTACATGCCTCCAAGATACATCACTTGTGAATTGGTTTGAAGGACACTCCAGCAAGTAACCCAAGCTCTCAAGTGATAGCATTGCTGGCCTTTGGAGTAGGGACACTGTCATCTCAAATCTCCCCTCTTTGACATGAATCTTGCCAAAGACTCCTCCCATCATGTTGCTGCAAATGTATAGCCCCTCCCATGAAGAAGGTTTTGCATGGGCATCTAATGTCAAAGAGAAATCCCCTTGCACTATGCTAGTGCCTCCTCTTGCTCCCGCAACAACCAAATAGAACTTGAGCTACAAAATTTTTTGCTGCCCCCTCATACTTCCACCACTCCAAATGTGAAATGGGAACATAATGAATGGTAAAAAGAATGCCATCCCATCATAATGCACTCATGCTCCTTTATGCTTCATGGTGTAAGTATCCTGCCATCTCCTCCTCCCTTTCAAACCACATGAAAAAGAATAGGTCACATGTTGGCCAAACTCCCTCAAGAGAAACCAACACAGCATGGCTTCTTGCTGCCCTGTATCATATATTTGCAAGAGGCTCACCACCCTCTTGCCTCCCATCCACATTCACTCAGCTCCTAGTGGATGCTTCCCATCATTCTGCAACTTGGTACCTCCCCAACAAGAGTTGCCATCATCCCAAAACAGATCATCACCTTTGCATTTCATGGGACATCGAAATGCAATCCTCTCTATGGTCCATTCCTCAAACCCTAACCTTAGATGTGGTACATAAATCATCAATGTTGCATGAGGATGATACGGGTTTCTTCCTCCCTTGATCAAATCAAGGTGCACAGCGTTGTTGAAGTTTCCTCCTCAAGATAGTCAGCATGCAATAGTATGCAATCTCTCATAGAATGTGCTAAATCATCATAAAATGGAAATTCATGCATACCTTTGAAAATTTTGGGAGAGTCTTGTGTGGCTGCAAGAATATCTTCCCCAACTGTGCTGGTTACCTCAACTGTTAAAGATGGAGGCTTCTCCTCCATGATTGTGACAGTGCAGGCATTTTCCTCTTCTTCTGGTGGTGAGGGCTCCTCCCTCCTTTGGCCAAATAATCTGATCAATATATGAGAAAAATCAGCAAGAGTGGAAACCCTTGCATGCCTCCCATAGCTGAACCACCAAGCCTTTGCTTCTCCCTCAAGGTGCAGTGCTGCAATCGCTACAACCTCTCTGTCTACCACAAGATGTAGTAGGAAGAAAGCCTCTAGCTTCTTCACCCAAGCCTCTGTTGCACATGTGAGTGACCCATCAAATGTAGACAATATAAATCTATTGCCTTTCATCATCCCATGATTGTAGGGTCTTCTTTCCTCCTTCTATTGAATATAGTGAGGGAAAGATAGAGTCTCTTGGAAGACTGTAGGGTTTTCTCTGTATTAAGCAAGGTACCCACTTAGAAATTTGAATTCCAAGTGATATTCATGCTTCTCCTTTGCTTCTCTGTGAGAATAGGAAGTGCATGGTCCTTCCTCTTATCCTTTCTCTATTTCCTCAACCTCCTTGGAGAGGTTGTTGTTGGATCTGAAAATTGATGATATTAATCTCATCCTCTGCATCATTTTAACCTCCTCTTCTTCTGAAATTTTAACTTCATAGGCTGAGCCAAGCTCGAAGCTCTAATACCACTGTAATATTCCAAAATGGAAATCAACAGCTTTTTCACCGTTGAAGAAATACTTTTGTCGGAAATATGAACAAGGCTATTTCAGAGATGGATTGAGAAGAATTTTACCAGTTATTTCACCTCTAAAGAGAGGGTGAGAACTGGAGGCTTCCTGGCCCTTACTCAGACTCTGCCTATAGCTATGTAAATATTTCTTCCTTTAGGAAGATCCTGCTCAAAGAATGAGCTACAAAAACATCTGAACTTTAACAATGAAAAACAGTGAAACAATACATCATAGTGCATAAGAAGAGTACATGGCTGATATATAAAGTAGCAACAACAAATAATATACAAATATTGAGGAAGAAACCTCTCAAGATAGCCTCAATCAAGAATATGCATTAAAGCTCAAGACTACAATGCTACAAGTTTCTACCCTAGCCATGACTGCGCAGTTACATGAGGAGACTGCAACACATACTATGGAAATATGATGATATATCATTATATGCTCAATGAATGAGGGGGGAGCAAGCTCTCGACCCCTAAAAATAGCTAACTAACAATCCTTAGAAGGATTGGCTGCAATACATGTACAAAATGATAAAATACAAAAATTCCAGAGTTGCAGTGTAGCTGCTGCAACTCAATAATAATACATGAATGGAGAAGGGAAAGAATGCTGCAAACAATATAGAAACCTCCTCCAATTATCTTCTATGTGAAAGGCTACCCCTTTCATTGAAGATTACACTCTCCAATGCCCATGATGAATCCTCCTGCAAATACCCTTAGAAAATAATGTTGCAAGAGGGAGTGACTACGCTGGGGCTGAGATGAAACACTTGGCCCTATGCCAAAATCTGCAATAAAGCTCCAAAAATGTCCCTTGCTGATTTCTTAGAGAAAGGAGAACTCCTCCTCTTCAAAACAAGCTCAGGAAATGGTGGGATGATGATCCTTCACTGCTACCTCCAGCAACTCCAATGAATCTGTCTGTTGTGGATGATTTTGACACCCCCCTAGAGACAGTCTAGAGTTGCCATAGACCAGTGCCTAGGACATCTTAATATAGCAAGGAGCCCTTTATAGTTTGGGTTGTCAGTCCAAGGACTCACTTAATATCTCTTGTTTTGAACAAGGAAATTAGATTTGAATGGGACCAATCTCTCTCAGAAGCTGACACAAAGATAAGAATAATGTAGGAACATCATGTAAAACTTCAGCATGAAAGCATCAGACAGTTAAGAGACCGCTTACTGTAAAGAGGGCCGATTCAAATAATATATCACAGAAATCAGATATCAGGAAGTGAGTGCAGTGAGGAAGCATAAGGAGATATTAGCTGGCATGAGACTGATACCCAGATACACAGCAGAACCATATAAGGGCGCACCAATTTACGAATCCTTATATGACAATGGCGTTTTAAAAGCACCCTCCTCAAGCAACTAATATAGCAGAAAGTATGAAAAGAGTGAACATGGAACAGTATATCATGACTAGGCCTATTTAAAGTGCTTGACTAATTCCAGAAAGGGCACCACTTAAGATGAATCCTTACTACAAACTAGTGAGCCACTCGCATTCTAGAACATGATACAAGAAGATAAATTGCATGAAATGAGATAATGTATTAACACATAAGAGAAATTACATACTGTGAGATACCAGAGACCAGAATCCTCATTACAGTCATAACCCCTCCTCACTGAGACCCTACGGGCTCTGAAACTTCATACAGAAATGTTACAAAATGTATACAGAAGCCTTCTCGCTGCACAGTTTGCTGACAGAAATCTGGAACCCTTCAAATGTCTTATTTCTGAGTATTTATAGAGAAGACAGAAACTTCTAGAGGAGGAGGGAGACGAGGCACAATTAATGACTCAATTTGAATAAAATGGCGGAAAACATTCGCGCCTTCTCTATGAATGACTAGCTATAAATGAATATACCTAACAATCTGTCTAAAGAAATGAATGCTGGGAGATAAAAATCTCCTTATATACAAGACAGAAAAAATAAAATATATACACTGTGATGCTTTTAGCTGAGGAAAAATCTGCTGCCGTAAGAGATTTGAAATAATCTGCATTCTTGTACTGTACTCTTGGCTCCTGGCTTTAGATTTAAATCTTGGATCTTTAATGCGGGGCGAATTTATCTGGAGCATTCTGAGAATCCATCTCTGTCTCTTCTTTAATGGCGGTCATTCCTCGCGCCTACCCTCAGCTTCTTCATTAAATTTCACCCCAGGAAATCGTCTTTCATGGGCCCCGAACCTTTGTAATAGCAGCAGCGGATTAAAATATCTTCCTGTTAACTTGAAACCTGCAAAACCCACCAAATATTAGAAAAACCAACACAGATGAAGGCGGGGATGATGGAGGTGGTGATGAAGAAGACATCGTGGATATGAACAGGGGACGGAGATACACAGGGTGGCAGAAAAAGAGCGATGGAGATATGGAGTTAACAGGCACAGCACGTAAAACAGTTAGGTCGCGGGGGGGAATAAATAAAATGGGGAAATATAGTCGAAAACACACACGCATATATATATATATATATATACGATGGGGTGACACCACGGAAACATGGGGGCACGACACATGGGCGTACGGGGGAACGAGCAGGAGGACGACGTGGCGGAGTCAACGAGCGGGAGTGGGTGAAAACAACACGGTGGCGGGCCATAGGACATGGCGAACACATGTTAACGGGCGGACAGTTCTGATACATCTCCGTCGTTGGATAGAGATCGGGAGATCCAATGATCCACATAAATTCCGCTGCCCGGCTCTGGTACAGTCCTTAACGCGCGGGAGGAAAGCGGTTTCCCACCCGTACTGAGGACACGCGGCACTTTTTGTATGGGATCGCTGCCCCGCGGTAAATACTGTCGTTTCAATGAGAGTGGTGCGGGGTAATACCACCTGTTTCATGTGCGCGGAGCCCTCCAAATTGGATTGATCACCACACCGTGGATTTGGATTTTAATCGGACGACCACCATGGCGCCCGATTATTAAAATGGTAGGCCCCTTTTCTTTTTGGCTTATGGTCTCTGGCCTCCGGTCGTATGACAACAACAAGGAGAGGGGCTTAAGACTTGGGGGCTTTGGTCCAATATAATTTAAATAATGGATCCTAAACCTTTGGATAATGTATTTCGGGGCGGAGAAGGTGGCGATGAGCGCGACATGGGGGTTTTTGACCATAAAGACGTTGGAAACAGATTTAAAAGGAGCCAGGGGCTAAAATTAAAATGGAGGAGGGAATATGTACAACATTGGCTCCATCTGGGGGCAGCATGGTCGTCCTCGGGCATGTCGAGAACACGCAGACCACTGAATAGTTCACTCTGTTCTTCAATTCCTCTGCGCTTCTCCTTCAGGTAATTATCAGCATCTTTTTCCTTTGCAAAAATAAAAATAAAAACAACTTATATACAGTATATACAATCAGGCATTTCCCACCTGGGTCAGAATTGGAAATATGGCTTGAGGAATTGGCCATTTACGGGGGCATCCAATGAATCACCCTGTAGATTTTCCAAAGAGAAGGTGTTGTTTCTTCCCAACTTTACTATTTTGAATGGCCCCAACCATAGCGGATCAAATTTAGCGTGCTTGCCCTTTTCTGCTCTGCGAACATCCCATCTAAGAACCAGGTCTCCAATTTGAAAATTTCTATCCTTTGCGTGCTGATCAAAGACATTCTTCATTTTTTCCTGATACTCTATCAATCTCTGACCTGCCTGGTTCCGTGTTTCCTCCAATTCCACCAGCTGATTAATTCTTCGGATCATGTCATCTGGTTCTTCCTGGTTTTCCTGCATAAAACGTGCCACTGGCAATGCCAATTGCAGCGGAAATACTGCTGCTCTTCCATATACCAGCTCATAGCGTGACTTCCCTGTTGCTCTTTTGCTGGTTATCCTATTTTCCCATAGAGCAAATTTCAATTGAGAGTCCCATTTTTTCTGATTTTCCGCTATTGTTTTCTTCAGGGCTCTCACCAAGGTTTTATTAGATGATTCTGCTAAGCCATTTCCCTGTGGATAGTATGCCATAGAATGAGTCAGGATGATGTTATATCTTTGGCAAAAATTCACAAACCTAGCAGACTTGAAAGCTTGTGCATTGTCAGTTACAATTCTTGCAGGACAGCCAAACCTAGATATGATATTATCCTCTATGAATCTCATGATCACAGCATCTGTAGCATTTCTGGTAGGTATGGCTTCCACCCATTTTGTAAAATAGTCTGTGGCTGTCAATATCCATTTATGTTGGCCACTTGATGGGGGATGTATCTCTCCTATAAAATCCAATCCCCATTTCTGAAAAGGTTCATTTACATGAATGGGAATCAGGGGCAATGCTGCTAATTTCTGCCTTTCTGCAAATCTTTGGCACTTGTCACACGCTCTGACCCAAGCAAAAGTATTTGAATACAATTTTGGCCAGTAAAAACCAGCCCTCAAGATTTTATGAGTTGTTTCCCTCCAGCTATAATGTCCTCCACATATCCCCTCATGAAACTCTGTCATTACATTTTGCACTTCATTTTCTGTGAGGCATAGCAGTAATACACCTAGAGGGTCTCTCCAATAGAGTTGTCCATTAGCAATTGCATATTTCTGAGATTTCATCCTTACAGCTCTATATTTCACCTTGTCACATCCTGTCGGACAGCTAAGTGTTAAAATATATTCAACTATTTCCTTATACCAGGGACTGGTTAGATATTTCATGTGTATCTTTTGAGTAGCCATCTCTAGCCCATGTTGCTCTTCTTCTTTTTCTGATTCTTCATTTGCTATCACAGATAAGTTAATACCCAAAGCTTGGTGATTGGATTCAGATAACATCTTGGCAAGTCCCTGTCCTTTGATTAACTTAGTAGGCCTTATGTCCAAATCATACTCCTGAATTTTTGCAATCCATCTTCCTCTTCTACCTTCGCTGTCTCCCTGAACCAGAATATCTTTGACTGCTGCTGTAGGGACATAAGCTGTAATGTGAGATTGCAAAATATAAACTCTAAAAGCTTTAAGGGACTTTACCAGGGCATACGCCTGCTTCTCCAATATATTTTGCTTTAATTCAGCATCATAAAGCACTTGACTGAAGAAAGCTATAGGCTGTTCATATCCCTCTTCATTCTTCTGCAATAATACTCCAGCAATTGTATGGGGTGAAGCAAATGAAAATATTATAAATTGCCTTTTGTAATCTGGTCCAGCTAGCACAGGAGCTTCGGAAAATGCCTGTTTTATCCTTGTGAATGCATCTCTAGACTCCTGGGACCATTTGACTTCACTATCCTTTTTCAACATATTGGTTATATGCCTAACTATCTCAGCATAGTTAGGAATAAATCTTCTCAAGAAATTAATTCGGCCTAAAAATACCTGTACTTCCTTTTTATTCCTTGGCAAAGGAATGCTGTTTATTATTTCAACTCTCTTAGGGTCAATTTTCACACCATCTTTAGTCACAATGTGCCCTAAGAGTTTTCCCTCATCTAATGCAAATAAGGACTTTAGAGGATTGAGGGATAGGCCGTACCTTCTACATTTTTCAAAAGTTCTTCTTAGATGCTCAATATGCTCATCATCATTCTTTGAGAACACTGTGATATCATCAAGATAAACTACCAAAAACTTGTCCTGCTCTCCCACAAAGGCTATGTCCATTGCCCTCTGAAAAGTAGCTCCTACATTGATTAATCCGAATGGCATCCTGGCATACATAAAGGTTCCCCATGGTGTAGTAAATGCAGTTTTCTTCTGGTCTTCCGGGAACACAGCCACCTGATTATAACCAGAAAATCCATCCATCATTGACATTCTGGATGCTCCCACTACTTTCTGCAGGATGTGGTCCATTTTATGCAGTGGATAGTTATCTTTGAGAGATGCTCTGTTCAAATTCCTGAAGTCCACACACAGCCTTATTTCTCCATTTTTCTTTCGAACGGGAATAAGGTTCGCTACCCATTCTGAGTACCTTAATGGCACAATTATCTTGGCCTTTAGTAGTTTCTTAATTTCTTTTTCAATTGAGGGAAGCAGCAAGGGGTTTATCTGTCTGAGCTTCTGCTTGTATGGCTTTGCATCTTCCCTCAGTGGAATCTTATGCTGTATAATATTTACATCAAAATTTTTTAGGTCCTCATAGGACCAAGCAAAAACATCTTTATGAGATTGAAATAACTTCAAATATTTTTCTTTGTATCCTTCTGGGACTCTTTTAGATAATTTGATGATTTTGGGATCAGCATGAGTACCCAGATTCAAATCTCCCACCTGATCTTCTTCTACCACTTTGTTTGTCTGCAAAGGAATATCATCTTTATTGAATAACCTTTCTAGAGGTACCAAACCTCTAGGTATAACATTTCCTTTCAACTGCAGCACTCTATTTCCTGCTATCTTTTCTTCCCATCGATTACCTGTAATATTTTCGGCCTCTTCCTCTTCATTATCATCAATTTCCATACTTGTGAATTCTCCCACTGTCTCCATGAATATTTTCATCTGTTCATCATCTTCGAATACCTGCCAGTGCTTTATATTGTTTGGAATGGATGGTCTGTACCGAACCTCCACTTCATATCTTAAAAGTGGATTCTGAGGAGGACGGAATGTACTGGCAGCTACAGCAAGAGAATCTGCTATTCTGTTTTGCTCCCGGGGCATGAATTGTATGTTAAATGCTGAGAAGAAATTTTCTATTATGTCCCATACTTCGTTTCTATATGCTCTGAGCCGAGGATGCTTAGTCTGACACTCATTTTTAATCTGCCTCACAACCAGCTCAGAGTCTCCAAACACTTTCAAACATTGGATGCCCATGTTTCTAGCTGTCTGTAGTCCCAGTAATAATGCCTCATACTCAGCTACATTGTTTGTAGCCTCATATTCCAATTTAAAATACAACGGCACCCATTTCCCTGCAGGGGAAATTAATAATACCCCAGCTCCATTACCTTCCCTTGAATTAGCTCCATCAAAATGCAAAGTCCAAATTTCTGATTCCTGATCTCCTTTAGGCTGCTCAGCCTGAATTTGACCAAAAAGGGGCTCATGAGCATAATTCTGATTTTCTTCTAACATAAAACATGAGAAATCTCCCTCTTTGTTATAAACTGGAGAATTATCTAAGCAGTCAGCCTTAGTTACCATTTTAACAAATCTAGTCTCTCTGTACAACCTCCTCTCTTGACCTCCAAAGACTAGGACAGTAGCATATGTTAAATCCAACTTAATTGTTCCCCCAATCTTTGTACCCCAGGACCTTGACAACAGCATGCCAAAGCGAGCTGGGATATCAACCACCACAATGTCCATGACCACACTTTTTGCTGGGATTTGAGCCAAATTGACCACTAAATCTTTAATCATTCCCAGGCATTTAACTCTTTTAGAATCAAATGAATATAGATCTTTATATGGTCTTGTTATTTTCAGCCCTAGTTGCTCCATGACAGACAAAGGCATAATATTATGGGAAGCCCCAGAATCTAACATACAATTATGTAACAGCAGGTCATGAATGACTAGGGATACATAAAAAGGAGGAGTAGAGGGATCTATCTCCTCGACATGTGGGCCAAAGACTACCATGGGTCTTTCTTCTTGAAGATTTAAGCTATCAGGTGCAATTGGTAGTTCAGGAGGGAGCATTAAAGAGGTAACTTGAGACTGATATACAGGTTGTTTTAATAACTCAGTCAGAGGGACAGGAATCTTAATCTTCTCAAGTTCTTTTTGCAAATTGAAAGCAGATGTGGGCTTTTCTATCATTACTTCTTTTGACTCCTTATTCTCAACTGAAAATTTTACTTCTTTTGACACTGGCTCAGTACTAGGAGGACTGACTATTTTAGAAGAAGAGGGAATCTGATCATTAGACTGCAAGGGGTAGTTTAGAAGATTCTTACCTTTTTCTGCGCATCTCTTTGTTGCTGATTCCTTTTGAGCAGATGCTTCTTTCTGAGGTGGCTCTTCTTCTTTCTCTTGAGTTCTAGTCCTTTTCCTTGAGGATCTAAGATCATATTTGACGTCGAATTGGGCTTCCATGAAATCAGCAAATTGCTTGCAGTAATGGTCAATTTCTGCTTCTTCATCTTCTTCTTGCAGGGGACACTCCATATCGTCATTATTTGAGAAGGCCAGATTGGAATCCTCTAATCCATAAGCTGCATCTCCAGTGGAGTCATCTGCTGGTCCTTCCAGGTACAAGGGATGAGGTACCTGATCTTGCTGTTCCTTTGTCTCTCTCGGAAATATCTGGAGAGGTGGTCTCTTATACTGGGGATTATATCCTCTGTTTGGAGCATTGTAATAGTTCTTGGGAGCTGCATTTTTAGCTTCCAGTTCCATCTTGACCATCTTCTTTATCATCTTGCTTATCTCATCTATTTTATCTAAATCCTTTTCTTGATTTGAGGTGGAAACCTCTTCTTTGCCTTTCCTCCTGGTATCTTGTTCAGCTTTTCCTTTTAATTTTCCAGTGGAGGCAAAATTTGCTTCTAATTCCAGAGCATCTGATTGTGCATCATCTAAAGTGGCAGGTTTTCTTTTCCTCAATGAAAATCCAAAGTCAGAATCAAAGGCTGCTATGAAAATTATCTTGGCAGCAACTTCATGCGGCTTCATTTCTGGAGGCAGGTTCAGATATAACTTGTTGAATCTTTTGATGAAATCTAATACTCCTTCATTCTGTTTCTTCTTCATAGTATTAAACTCAGTGAGACATTGACCATGATCTTTCTTTTCTCCCCACTTTCTAAGAAAAACATTCTCCATTTGGTCCCAGGTGGTCACGGAATTATTTCCCAATGTCTTAAACCATTTTCTGGCTTCACCTTCCAGAGACTGCACAAATAATCTCAAGACCACATCCAAATGTTCAACATTTAAGTTTTCTGCAAAAGAGCAGAAGGTCTCAAGGTGTTTCTGAGCACTTATTTCATTTTCACCGTTGAATCTCGGCAGAATCTTTAGATAATCCTGTGGCATATCAGGTAGTGCTGGGGGTAAGGCCAGAGGAGCGTATTTGTTCAATAGGAAAGCAGGAACATTGGCCATTGGAGGAGGTGGGGGTTGTACAACAGTCTGAGAGACAAATGAAGGCAAAGGAGTAGGAGGAAGTGGAGTATGAATAACAATGGGGATATATTGCACAGAGGTCTGAGGTGTAGATGGGAATAATTCACGGTTAACAGGAGCAACTTCAGTGACTTCTTTAATTTCCTCAGCCTCAGGAGAAGGATGAGAATCTTCTTCAATCTAGGTGCTTCTTCTACGTGGAGTTTCCAAGTAAAACTCGAGATTTTATGTTCTAACTTCTTGAGAAGAAGAGGGCGGATAATCTTCAACGGAACACTCAGGATTTTCAGCACGAGCTGACTTCCTCTCCTTCCTCTCCTTCCAAACTCTTTTGGGTCAGACACGTAGGGTGTTTTCAGTTGGGCTGTATCTGACCTCAAATGCGGCCTTCGAGGAGCCAGGACTTCCAATAAGATTTATCAAACAAAGATCAGTGGAGTCGCCAAGGTGAGAGATAAGCAACTCTTCAAATCTATGTGCTCACCTAATTAGAGAGTGAATATGAGATGTCGAAAACCCAGGGAAACTGATATTCTTGAATTCGTTCCCCGGCAACGGTGCCAGAAAAATGTTGTGGATGATTTTGACACCCCCCTAGAGACAGTCTAGAGTTGCCATAGACCAGTGCCTAGGACATCTTAATATAGCAAGGAGCCCTTTATAGTTTGGGTTGTCAGTCCAAGGACTCACTTACTATCTCTTGTTTTGAACAAGGAAATTAGATTTGAATGGGACCAATCTCTCTCAGAAGCTGACACAAAGATAAGAATAATGTAGGGACATCATGTAAAACTTCAGCATGAAAGCATCAGACAGTTAAGAGACCGCTTACTGTAAAGAGGGCCGATTCAAATAATATATCACAGAAATCAAATATCAAGAAGTGAGTGCAGTGAGGAAACATAAGAAGATATTAGCTGACATGAGACTGATACCCAGATACACAACATAACCATATAAGGGCGCACCAATTTACGAATCCTTATATGACAATGGTGTTTTAAAAGCACCCTCCTCAAGCAACTAATATAGCAGAAAATATGGAAAGAGTGAACATGGAACAGTATACCATGACTAGGCCTATTTAAAGCGCTTGACTAATTCCAGAAAGGGCACCACTTAAGATGAATCCTTACTACAAACTAGTGAGCCAATCGCATTCTAGAACATGATACAAGAAGATAAATTGCATGAAATGAGATAATGTATTAACACATAAGAGAAATTACATACTGTGAGATACCAAAGACCAGAATCCTCAATACAGTTATAACCCCTCCTCACTGAGACCCTACGGGCTCTGAAACTTCATACAGAAATGTTACAAAATGTATACAGAAGCCTTCTCGCTGCACATTTTGCTGACAGAAATCTGGAACCCTTCAAATGTCTTATTTCTGAGTATTTATAGAGAAGACAGAAACTTCTAGAGGAGGAGGGAGATGAGGCATAATTAATGACTCAATTTGAATAAAATGGCGGAAAACATTCACGCCTTCTCTATGAATGACTGGCTATAAATGAATATACCTAACAATCTGTCTAAATAAATAAATGCTGGGAGATAAGAATCTCCTTATATACAAGACAAAAATAATAAAATATATACACAGTGATGCTTTTAGCTAAGGGAAAATCTGCTGCCGTAAGAGATTTGAAATAATCTGCATTCCTGTACTGTACTCTTGGCTCCTGGCTTTAGATTTAAATCTTGGATCTTTAATGCGGGGCGAATTTATCTGGAGTGTTCTGAGAATCCATCTCTGTGTCTTTTTTAATGGCGGTCATTCCTCGCACCTACCCTCAGCTTCTTCATTAAATTTCACCCCAGGAAATCATCTTTCATGGGCCCCGAACCTTTGTAATAGCGGCAGCGGATTAAAATATCTTCCTGTTATCTTGAAACCTGCAAAACCCACCAAATATTAGAAAAAATGACACAGATGAAAGCGGGGATGATGGAGGTGGTGATGAAGATGACGGCGTGGATATGAATAGGGGACGAAAATACACAGGGTGGCAGAGGAAGAGCGATGGAGATATGGAGTTAACAGGCACAGCGCGTAAAACAGTTAGGTCGCGGGGGGGAATAAATAAAATGGGGAAATATAGTCGAAAACACACGCGCATATATATATATATATATATATATATATATATATATATATATATATATATATATATATATATATATATATATATATATATATATATATATATATATATATACGATGGGGTGACACCACGGAAACATGGGGGCATGACACATGGGCGTACGAGGGAACGAGCAGGAGGACGACGTGGCGGAGTCAACGAGCGGGAGTGGGTGAAAATGACACGGTGGCGGGCCATAGGACATGGCGAACACATGTTAATGGGCGGACAGTTCTGATACATCTCCGCCGTTGGATAGAGATCGGGAGATCCAATGATCCACATAAATTTTGCTTCCCGGCTCTAGTACAGTCCTTAACGCGCGGGAGGAAAGCGGTTTCCCACCCGTACTGAGGACACGTGGCACTTTTTGTATGGGATCGCTGCCCCGCGGTAAATACTGCCATTTCAATGAGAGTGGTGTGGGGTAATACCACCTGTTTCATGCGCGCGGAGCCCTCCACATTGGATTGATCACCACACCGTGGATTTGGATTTTAATCAGACAGCCACCATGGCGCCCGATTATTAAAATGGTAGGCCCCTTTTCTTTTTGGCTTATGGTCTCTGGCCTCCGATCGTATGACAACAACAAGGAGAGGGGCTTAAGACTTGGGGGCTTCGGTCCAATATAATTTAAATAACGGATCCTAAACCTATGGATAATGTATTTCGGGGCGGAGAAGGTGGCGATGAGCGCGACATGGGGGTTTTTGACCATAAAGACGTTGGAAACAGATTTAAAAGGAGCCAGGGGCTAAAATTAAAATGGAGGAGGGAATATGTACAACACTGTCCAACAGAATGTTGTAGCTGAAAGAGATGGCATTGGCCTCAAGCCTGGATGTGAGGAAGATGAATATCATCTCCTCCAAGGCTTCCCAATGAAGGAGGGAAGACTTCTAAACAGAAATATCTCTTGTGCTAAGCAGCACAAGCTATGTCAGTGAACAACTGAAGAGAGCTGGAATTCGAAATTCTCAAAACATAAGCATCAATGGCTCTCCTTCACCTTTTTATGCAAGGAATGCTTCCTTGCCATGGACCCCACCCATTAGGGTTTCTCTCATCCTCTATTTTCCCTCCATTCAAAATTGTGCAGTCTTCTTGAGCAAGCTTCTCCTCTTAGCCATGTTGTTGACTTGGTCAACCATGGCCTAGCTTACTTGCTTTTGGCCCTTTTCACACTAGGGACTGCCAAATTTAGCCACTTAAGTGACTCTTTGCACCTTAGGAGAATTTATTTTGCTGCTACATGGGCTCCCTTACCCATTTTATCCATTTTATTAAAATAAAAGCAAAATCAATGTTCCAAACACTTTATTGAAAAATTTGGAACATTACAAAAAGCCTCCCTCTCCAAAGAATTCTTGTGATATTGAAAGTTTTAAGCCCCTTTTTTACTCCCGTAAGCCTTGTTCCATGTGGTTAAGCCCTCCATTAGCACGTTTACCCCTTTCTTCTTCAAACTGCAAGGAACACCTCTTAAAATTAGAATTAGGTCATGAATAGTTGCATAGATAGGAGCATGATAGATAGATCAGGGTGTGTTTATCCGATTTTCCAAGTTAAGTGAAATTTAAATTAGTGTCCCTTCTGCCATTTCCTTTCTGCAAATTAAACTAGTTTCATTTCTGTCATTTCCATTATGTAAATTAAATTAGTTTCATTGCAGCCATTTCCTTTTTGCAAATTAAATTAGTATCATTTCCATCATTTCCTTTCTGCAAATTAAATTATTTTCATTTCCACCATTTCCTTTATGCAAATTAAATTAGTTTCATTTCCATCATTTCCTTTCTGCAAATTAAATTAGTTTCATTTTTTTATTTCCTTTCTGCAATTTAAGTTAGTTTCCTTTTTGTCATTTCCTTCTAACAATTTACCGTCTAGTTCTTATCATAGTTTAAGAAATAGCACCCTTTCGTAAAGCAGAGAGGATGACATGAGAAAAATGCATATGTTGTGTATATATCACTATCACCTCCAAGTTTGTACCAACCCCAGTTTGATAAAGTAAATTAGGGCAGCCCTGGGAGTTGTAGCACTCTTGGTGCAATACCGGTGCTCACCAGTATGCATGGAGGACCTCTATTCCCCCACATCCACACCTCCACACACATTCCCCCTTCGCACTCTACCCTGTTCTACGACAATGTTTTGGTAAAATGTCACATAAAATCAATCAACCTCCCATTTTGAAAAATTGACATATAATCATGACATTGCTCAAGTGTTTAATAAATTTTGGTTTGAAATTACGGGGAGCTCCATAACTAATATCCGTTGTATAAAATTGTAGAAAAGGTAAGTGTTGCCACATACAAAAAGTTGTTTTCATAAGGACAAAGTGCAAACCCCATACTTCCTTAATTGCACCAACATACCTAAAACAACCAAAAGAAGTAGCGTCTATGTTGTTATGCAGCAATTACTCTTCTTGTATTAAGAACTACATTGAGTTATGAAATGGAAAGGAATAAATTTTATATTATCATATGCTTTAATTCATAAAATTATTTTCTATTGGGAGTACTATTAAGTTTATCAAAGAGAAAATGGAGATTAAAAGAATAAATCACATTTGAGTTTAAAATAATAAGTCACATGAAGAATGTTAGTGGAGTTGAGTTTATTTTAAAAAAATTATCAGTAAAAAGAAAAGAAAAAATGATGTTAGGTGTGTTAATTTGATTGAGTTTGAGTCAAAATTTGAGTTAAATAAAAGGAGGGGGTGAAATGTGAGTCTTCAAAGGTTGGGAATCTTCTTTTCCTTTGTGTTGTAAGTCAATTTCTAATTGATGAAATTGGTTTCTTACCAACATATGCTGATACCCAGTTGAAACAAATTGTAACGGTCATGATCATGCAAGTCTTAGTTGAGTTAGTGAAGTTATGCTTCATGTAAAGTTGAATTTCAAACTCCAATACGTCGTTATATACTTGAAAGAAGCACAACAATAGAAGCATATTTACACCATGCAACAATGCAAATGAGCATACACATATCGTTAATGAATATGGTCCTATTCAAAACTGACTCCTTCTCAAGAAATTTTAATGATAAGCCCCATTATTGCAACAATAATGTTGCAACTCCTGAGGTTATCGACTTAAATTATCAGCCTAAGGTTCATACAAACTTAAGAGGTGTCAGCATTATATATGAAACATGAAATGTGTCCTTCTTTTGTTGCTCTGATTCAATATCATACAAACTTAAGAGGTTGCAACATTGTATGTGCAGTAGGTTGTGCACTTATACCTAATTTGGTGCAAGGGACTAAAGTACTCTATGTTTGTAGAAAGAAAATTCACAACTAATCCTAATTGCAAAAAGAAAGAAAAGCCTACTTACTTTTGCAGAGAGGAAATCCTAGTTACTTTTGCATAAAGGAAAGTCTATTCTAATTTGCACGAATGTAAATTCTAGTCTGACTTGTATAAATTCAAACATTAACCTATTTGCAGAGTGTAAATGGTACATAAAAAGGAAACTTAGTCTATGTAATAGAAATAACAATGTTGGAAATGGAAACCCTAGCTTAAGATGTATGAAACAAAACCTAATCATGAAATAATTATTCAATCACTCCATTCAATTTATATTTTTTCAATGGATTTCATAAATTACTTCATAAAGTAATCATGAAAATCATCATTATGCTCTCCCAGTCATGAATATGTCCACTACCCATAACTACAAAGGTGAATTGCAATGAAGAAGAGGCAAGGATTAAGAGGTCTTCGGTATTACTCAATCATGGTTTTTTGGAGCCTGAGAGTCATTACTGAAGGCTACAAGGAAAAAATCAACCTTCAAGGAAAATTCTGGTCAAGTTTGGAGGGATTTTACACAGTGCTACAGGATGCTACAAGATTTCCCTGTTTTTCTATAGGATTGGATCCCTAGGCATTCTGGGGGTGGAAAAGGTGATATAAAGGTGGGGTAGGGTAGATTAAGGTATATGAAGGTTTTATGAGGCTTTTCCAAGATAATCACCTCTCATAGGCCCATCTTGCATAAAAACAAATGCACACGATGTCCTTCAATGACCCAGAAATCTACTTTCGGTGGCATAGTTTTGATGGAATTCTGTAGTGAGGAGAAAAATGTTGATGATGGTAGGAGGAATGTAGGATGAAAATGATAACTCTTAAAATCAACATTACTATCTTCACACCACAAAAATATTATGATTTTTATACTTAAAAGACTAAAATACCTAGTATGTTAGCTAGGTTGTCCTCCAATTTATCTCACTAAATGACCAAACAAATCGAATGAAAATGAGATGGGGTGAATTTTTTTATTAAGTAATATGTCCTAATACTCCAATCCAAGTGGAATCACTCAAAGATACCTTTTTTAACATATGCTAAAAAATAGCAGATTATTACTACTCCAAAAACTAGAAATTCAAGAATTAGTGAGCTAATTAACCTACCAAATGCATATCCTCATCAAGTGAAAAAATTATGGGGTAAATTTTTTTATTAACTTGAATTTTTTTATGGTTCAATACAAGTGGGATAAAATATAAAGAAGCTCATTAACATGTTTTAAAAATTAGCATAAAATTACTAGTATTTTTCTACAACATTCTTTTATAAATTCCAAAATTGTGAACTATTAAACCAATCCAAGTAGCTCAATGATGAATATACATTTTCAAATTTGTTTTAAGGATGTAAAATTCTTTTGACTCTGTAAATAACCTTAAATACAATTCACTTCAATCATTTAACCAATCTAACCTAAAAAAAAGAATCATGAATAGTAAATGCATAAATAAGAGTTGCTAGAAATGAAAGTGAAGTTGTTAAATAACAAGTTTTCTCCTTAAGAAGACTAAGAAATAAATTCCCTGAGAGGCTGACTCGAATTGGTACTGCTAGTGTCAGTATTTTCATCCTGGCATCAGGGATCAAAAACCCTCTTTTCATATCATTTTAAGGGTCCCACTCAGAATTTTTTTAGCATTCCACTAGGTCATGCAAAATATTTTAGTAACTAATGGTAGCCCTAGTCCAAAAATCATCACTCTTCCAAAAATTTGATTACTTGCTGGCATAACTTCACACCTTTCTGACTATAAACCATCCATAAATTCAATATCATCATGTCATTATGAAGTTCACTCCTTCAAGGTCTCATTAGGTCTCTTAAGGTTTTTCAAGGTCTCATTAGGTCATTAGGGTTTACAAGGTCCAATAAAACTTCATTTCCATTGCATAAGACCAGAAATTAAAGGGTGACCTAATAATATCTCTTCACCTTATGAATATGATTTGTAAAGAAAAATTCTTGATTCAACATATAATTTTGGTTTTGAAATATAACTTTTATTTTTCACTATGTAATTTTATGTCACCAAAATGTAATAAGTATCATGATTCCAAAGTTGCTAACTCAGAGTTCCAACATGCAAAAGCATCAAAAATTTCAAATCAAAGAGTTCTCAAATTCATCAGATGATCAATTTGTCAAGGAAAAAGTCAAGTGCAAAGGTAAAAATTCAGATTTTAAAGTGAAAGTGAAGAAAGAAAAAGTGGGTCCCAAGGCCCAATTCATTCAAATAATGAATTATATAGACCACCAAGACATCACAAGGAAGCTCATTTGTCATTTCATCCATCGAGCTTGCACTCCCATAGATGGAAAAATAAATTTTCAGGGTCAGAGGTTGAGTTTTTCAGTGGCGATGCGTGTTCATAGGGTGGCACTGCGCTTAGAGCATGCAACGTTGTGCTTATTTAGAGACTCTATTGTAATCAGTATTTAGTAGGAAATTAATGAAAAGGTTGCAGCTATTTATTTTGGATACCTGTGGTATGGAAATTTAGCATAGTTTCTTCTTATGTCTCATTATGTATGAACGTTTTGTTTCATGATCCATTTCATTTCTATGATATGCTCGTTTTCAAGTTGATAAGCAGAACACATCTATCATGCTCTGTTTTTGGAAAATATTCATAATTTGTTCATTTTCTCCAGTTTAGAAAGAATACATGCTCAACCTTGCTCTTTCTAGCTCCTCATCAGTCTGATCCATTCCACCCTGAAACCCTAAAGTGTTAGGTTTTCTACCTACCTTGCCCCATTGAATCTGTCAAACCCTAATCTTATTTTTCTTGACCTAGTCTCTTTGACCTAATCCTCATCCAACAACCCAAATAAATAAAAGAAAACCCTTGTACTCATACCTAGCCTAAAACCCTAATTCATCCAGCCCTCTTGGTTGTGACTTTGTGGAGAGAGCCCTCTTTGGTTTGGTAGGGCTAGCTACCGAGCTAAAATATTGGTGTGTGGTTACCTCTGTTTGGACTCTTTCTTAGCCTTAGAGATCTGATGGAGTGGTAATAGGTACTGACATAAATTGATGAGGAAAAATCCTCCTTGAAAGGAGGTAGCTCTCCCCTTTAAAATCCCTAAAAAAGTGGATCTAGTTCCCAATTGGATAAATCTTTATTTAATTACAAGGAACACAATCCATATTTACTCAGTTAGTGGAGCTCCAGAATCTGTCAAAAATTTCATGATATCTAGTTCATTTATTATCCAATCATGGTCCATATTGTAGTATGGATAAAGTTCCTATTATTATCTCATTCATAATTTACTCAATATTCTCTCAATATTCTTCCAAAATAAATAATATTAGGCACATAATATGCAATTATCTCTAAACCTTCCTAAGAACATATTAAAGCTAAAAAAACATTATTAAATGTAGAAGGAGAGATTTAATATAGATTTTATGTGCCTAAGAAAGGTTAGATGGGCCTTAATTTTTGTCTAATTTGAAGGTCCATCACTTAGATTGAATCTCCTCTCTCTTCCGCTTAGATTCTCTTATCTCTAATTCTAAATCTCCTTGGATCAAAAATAGTATTTGTTTCAATATCAATGCTAACAATGATATTAATCCACTAGAAAATCTCCTTTATAAATCAAGGCAAAAGTGCAAATCTCTTTAGAAATTTACCTCAAACCTAAAATTTATAAAATCCCTTTAGCACTAGGGCTTAACATAAAACATCCATTTTACCATGGTCAAAAATAAGGGCTCAACTCCAAATGTGTTATGACCTAATTCCCTCACCAGTTAGAACTTTCCCAATATAATCGATTTTCCAAAATTCTAGGGATTTGTGTTTGATCCAATCTATAACACCTTTTCGAGGTCGTATGCACTATCCAAGACAAATGTATTCCTTCAATTGTGACCAATATTTGGTATCCAAAGGAGCCAGATCTTCCAAAAGTGATCACTCTTTGAAAGGAGCAGATGATTGAATGCATATTTATACCTCAATATGGGTTTTTTGTTGGATGGGGTTTAAATTTGGGTTTGGATCATGGATTGGTGATCCAAGTTATGAATCATGCTTGGAGTTTAAAAATTTGTATAGTCTTGGATTAGTGCTCATCTTAGATTATGATATGAGGCCAGATTACTATGTCAATTCCTAGATGTGGGTCACACATTAGATTTTGCTTAAACAAGCCCCAATCTACCAATTATGAGAGCTAGTCATATCCTTCATCACGTGCACTTTGGAGCCAAATGGAAGTGGCCTATATCTCTTTCGTTGACAAGCTTCTTTGGCAGAAAGTCTTAGAACTTTAGTTATTGACAGACTTGGGTTAAAACTTGAATCCATTCTATATTTTTATTTTAAACCTTTTATACTATGCTCCAAAGAATCCAACGACTGTTGTGCAAAATATATTTCAGAGTTAAATTGAGGCTTCTTTCAGGGGTATGGAACTTCAATATAGGGTTAACCATGATCATAAACATATATCTAAACAATTATAAACACCGAGAACTATAAAAATACATAACTGATACATGGGGTGTAAGAGAAAGCATTATGTCTATTTATTCAACAAAAAAATGGTACACATGGTTTTCCATCTCACTCTCAAGCCAACACTCACTTTCGTCTTTGCTCTCTCTACCCCTCTACACACACCCAAGATATTTTCTTCTCTATATTGGTGATATGGATTTACGAAGGAATGCAAAAGAATACACATATAACCATAAAGGCAAAGATCTAGCGAAAATAAAAATTCGTTTCATTAATATCAAATAATAGAAATATGCTTACATACATAATGAAAATAAACCAGCTAGGGCACTAGTAGCTTATCTATGAGAAGGGATGTGGCAACTACAAGCCTCTGAACTGTGTTACAATAAGGCTCAAAGGCCTATTTATTTTTTAGAACCAATGGAAAACCATAAACATCCAAAAATCTAACCCTACGAGATGAAGCGCCAAAACTATGGGCCCGTTTGAGTACATCAAATTCCTGGGGACGTAACTCTAGCATGTGATCTGTGTTTCACGTGCTTAATAGCTCATTAGAAAGATATATCCGAGGAATAAAAATTTTAACATAATTTTTTATTTATTTATTTTTATTTTTTTATTTATTTTTTTTAATTTTTATTTTTATTTATTTTTATTTTTATTTTTTTTACAGTGGGATCGGCAACTGGGGCAGCCTCACGACTTGCGTTACACGGGGTCGATTCTGAACGCTACCACTGTAACCACTGGGAACATGCGCTCGCCCCTCTCCACACGCTCCGCTTTAGTCCAGGGGATTTGAACTCGTGACCTCCTGTACGGGCTCGCCTTACAAACGAACTTCACTGCATTTCAATTACCAACTCGCCTACCCCCGCGGGGCTAAAAATTTTAACATGATAAATATCAAACAAATTTCCATTTTTCTCCCAGTTTTGCAAACATCATTTAGGGCCTCAAAAAAACTTCTGAAGTTCAAGACCCGAAAAACTGCTAAAAATAGTAAGTTGTGTTGAAACTGAGAAAATGAAAGAACCGATGGTGGGGGTAAAAATGGAATAGGTGGGTGGCCACTAATATCCACCTAGATCGTTAGGGCCTCACAACGGCTTCGAAATTTTAGGACCCGAAAAACTGCTAAAACTAGTAAGTTCTGATGAAACTGAAAAACTGAAAGAACTGATCGTGGGGGTCCAAATGGAATAGGTGGGTGGCTACCAATATCCACCCAGATCATTCCTCCCCCCTTAGGAAGAAATGGTCCCCATTGCATTGAGTTCCTCCATGAGATCAATCAAATTTTGTTGAACTTGGTATTGTATTTCTTGAAGATGTCATGGACCTACTAGCGGACGTGCTAGACATGTTTAATAAATTTGGTTTCTTTATCACCCTCAGATAGAACATGTGTGGATTATGTTTGTGTGGTCGCATGAGGTATGGAAAGATCAAGCAGTGGTGTGCCTAGGGTCAGATCAATGGAGTGCTCAACCTGACAGTGCAGAGGAACCTTTGTGAGTGAGGAGAAAATGTATGCATATTCCTCCATGACTTTTCCCATCTGTTGCTATTGTGCAGGGGAGACCTATTTCGAGGTTGTGGCCACAATATTTTTCTTTTCCTATGGGCAAATTGTAATGCAAAGAAATTTCCTGCTTTGGTAAACAAGCTTACTACATTGTTTTGTAGTAGTCAAAGAGATGGAAGGAGACGGTACTACCTCCTGTATCATGTACAATTTATTTCCCAAAGTAATAACAACAGAATGAGGCCTAGACTCATACACAACATGTCTCTTCCATAAGTATGGTTGGCCCAATAATACATCAGACAGATCAAGAGGAGCCACATCACACAATACCTCATCCATGAATGGCTTGATTTTGTACAAAAGGTGGCACTGCTGGCGGACACGTAGAACTCTTCCTTGGGAAGCCACCTAATGGCATACGGTTGTGGGTGCGATATGGTCGATAGGCCGAGCCGCTTCACGACCTCTTCTAAAATGGGGTTCTTTTGGCTTCCGCTATCGACAAGGAATTTCATTGGACAACCCTTCACCCACATTTGTGAATGGAAGAGGCGCCCCCCCTCCTCTGGATCCTTGGGATCCTCCCTATCGAGCTTAGTGGTGGCAACGATGGCACTAGGATAACCATCAATGATCTGCTTCCCTTTTTCATCGCCCTTGTCTGGTTCTGATTAAAGATCACAACATGCATCTGATTCGGGTGCCTTTAGTTCAGCCACCAACGATTGTCTGGCTCGACACTCATTTGTGTTGTGAGTGGAGATGCTATGAAATTCACACCACTTCCCTGTGTCCTTATTTGTATTTGTGGTGTTCTTATAAGGCTCCACTCTTTGTCTTTGCCCCTTGTTTTTTGGTTTAGGGGCACCTTTACCTGGCTTCGGATTTGTGGATCCAAAGTCTCGCTTCTTCTGCTTAAATTTCTACTTGATCGTGGCGGCATAGCGATATGCCATTCCAAGCGAGCTAATGTCAAGGAACTCCATTTACTCCTGAATGTATCTATGCAAACAACTGTGTTACTTGAGCACCAAATGTATCTCTGAATCTTTAATTACCAAATTTGTGTGCAGGGTATGGAATAGATTCGTCAGTTCGTGCACATCTTGATCCCTTTGCTGCCACAACATGGTCCATTGAATTTACTTGTCCTCATAGCTCCCCACAAGGTAATATTTTTCCTTGATGCCATCTTGGAACAAATTCCAAGTGGGTGCAGACAAGAACATAGAGGGTTCCCTCCTGTCCTTTTTCTCACAGTAGGTTTCCCACCAGTCTTGGACATGGGGGGCAGTTTTGAGGAGTGCAAAAGTAATTTTTTCTCGGTCGAAAAAATCATGGACCAAGAAATACCCTTCCAGCAAATTAAACCATATATCTACGATGTCTGCATCTATCTGTACTTCAAATATGGGAATGTTGAAGTTGACATGTACCTTGAAAGGAGAGGTGCCTCCAGAGCGGCTGCTGAAAGTAGATGCACTGCCGATGGGCAATCGTTGAAGGATCTGGGCAAAGTTATCCATCATCATGTTCCTTTGTTTCTCAAGGGCCTCCTTGGGAAATAATTTGATAGGATCTCCTACTCTCTCGTCTTTATTTTCTTCTGCCATGGGAGGTCGTCAGGGTTTGCGAGGCTAATATTGCAAGGCTTCAACGAGATCGAGCCCTAAATCATTATATCCTAACCTTGTTGGAGACATGAAAAGAAAAAAAGAGAAAGAGAAGATCGCTCTGATACCACTGATCCATATTTATGGAGGAACACAACAAAATACACATATAACCATAAATACAAAGATGCAGTAGAAATAACAATTCATTTCATTAATTTCAAATAACAAAAATATGCTTACAGACATAATGAAAATAAACCAACTAGGGTGTTGGTAGCTTATCTCTGATAAAATATATGGCGGATATAGGCCTTTGAACTATGTTACAATGAGGCTTGAAGGCATATTTATTGTTGAGAAATAATGGAAAACCCTAAACATCCAAAAACCTAACGCTAGGAGATGAAGCACCAAAACTATAGGCCCCGTTTGGGTACATCAACTTCCTAGGGGTGTAAATTTGGAATATGATCTCTGTTTGGCACGCTCAACACCTCGTTATAAACACCTATCTCAGGAATACAAATTTTTATGTGAGAAACATCAAACAAACTTCCATGTTTCTCTCGGTTTTCCAAACAAAATGTCATTTAGGCCCTCAAAACGGCTCTGAAAGTTCAAGACCCTAAAAAATGCTAAAAATAGTAAGTTGTGTTGAAACTTAAAAATTGAAAGAATTGATGGTGGGGGTCCAAATGGAATAGGTGGATTTCCACCAATATCCACCTGGATCATTAGGGCCTCAAAATGTCTCTCGAAGTTTAGGACCCGACAAACGCCTAACAATAGTAAGTTGTGCTGAAACTGAAAAATTGAAAGAACCGATGGTGGGGGTCCAAATGGAATAGGTGGGTGGCCACCAATATCCATCTGGATCACTTGGCCTACTAAAACACACGTTTTTCCTCTCTCCCTCTCTCTCTCTCTCTCTCTACTTGTTTACATAACTTAATTATGTACAAAATAAGGATATGTCAAGGCCCACCAAAGGTTGATCAAATCACTCAATTCTTCGAAAATATCTTATCCAAGCCTAGAATCACTATTTCTCTCAACTACTCACTTAAAATAATGAATTACATGTCATGTAGAAATAAGTCCTTATTCCTCTAATCAATCTATGGTATATCATATGTAGAATAAAAACATCCTAATCCTATATTCATAACTTAATTTAATGAAATCAAATTAAGGGAAACCATTCCCTTTAGTAAATGTGATAATACCTTCTAGCTATTATTGAATTTTAAGAGATGATCCTACATCATTTATGTAGGAAAACAAGGTATTCCGTATAGGATGAAAACCTTTAATAACTGCTTACACAACTATATCAAATATCACAACACCAATATGTTAACATGGTAAAAACCATCTTAGAGGGAAGAAATCCATAGCCCCAGCTAACACATCCATTTGAGGAAATTTTATTATTCCAAAAGAAAATATTTTACATAAAAGAATTCTCATAATAGATCATTGGCCATGACCTTCCATTCCCTTTAAATAAAGATCATGGACCAATCAATTTTAATCCAATGATAAATATCCATTAGTATCAAGGATAATATGATACAATGGATGAATATGTCTAGAAAAAATCTTGATCATCATATTATAATGCAACTAATGCATCCTAAATAAATGCACTAAGAAACACACTTTTACTTGACAGGCACGTTAGACCAAGTTGAACTTAACTATCACCTAAGTGTATAAATATCCTAACATACCCCCTTAAGAACAACATGGGATAGCATTGAAGATTTACGAAGGAGTGAGGCAAGAGCCTTGCCCCCATTAATCACAACTTCCTATACTCCTATCATAGATCGAAGTTTAGAAATTTTTTCTTCTATAAGAGACTTTGTGAAAATTTATACATCTTTATCATTTTTAAGGAAAAAAATTATTTTCACTAACTCGATCATGAATGAATTTTCGCGTGAAGTGAATTTGTAGCTCAATGGGTTTTTGATTTTGCACTAAATTTTGGCGAGCTTGATGGTATCTGATTGTCGCATTGGAGGGTGGTTGGATGTTGCTACCAGAATCCAAACTTGAAACGATTTTACAAAGCCACAAGACTTCTTTACTTTCATTAACCATTTCTCAGTACTCCGCTTCTACTAAAGAAAGAGTAATAGCTTGGTATTTTTACAAGCCCAACTGACAACTAAAGAGTCGAGACTAAAAACATTACTTGTAGTAGACTTTTAATCATCAAGGTCACCAACCCAATTTGAATCAGCAACACCAAACAACAAAGGAGTCTCCCCTAAATTTCATTGTATTCCAAACTAATTTTTACCTTGAATATATCAAAATATACATGTTTCCAATTTCCAATGACTTTCATGTGGTGCTTGCATATATTGAGCAACAAGACCAACAATTTTTGAGTGTGTTGGAAAATTGTATAATCTGTGTTTTCATTGTTTTATTATTTTCATTGTCATGATGCATAATATAAAGCATGACATCATTGATTTCAATAGTGTTTTTAGTGGTGTCATTAGCATTATCTATCATGATATCAAGGATGAAGTTACAATTTGGGTATGCTAGCTTTAAAGGTCATTATTCTCTAGTTCCTTAGGCCAAATGAAAATGAAAGGTGCATGGTTGAATAGCATGTTCTAATGGTATATGAAACTTCTCTTATCTCCAAAGGAATTAGGAGAAAAACATGTTTGAAGTGAGGAAGATCAAGAAAGGTTCCAACATAGTCAGAGTTCCATGTATGCATTGAATCCTAGGCTTGTATAGATAAGCCTAGTAGGTTGTGAACTAGTAGAAGGGCCTACAACATTAGAGCATAGGTTGGTATAGACTTCCCTATGAAGCAGGGACCGGTAGGATCCCAAGCTAGTATAGACTAGCCTAGTAGGTTGGAGACTAGTAGAAGGGCCCACATCATTGGAGCATGGGTCAATATAGACTTCCACAGGAAGAGGGGACAAGCCCAAAAATTAAGGTCTAGTATGAACTTGCCTAGTAAGCTAGGGGTTGGTAGAAGGGCCCACAACATAGGTCCAATATGGAAAAATTGAATACGACTATAATTTTTTATAGCGTGAAAATCATTATTTACCACAAACTTGGAATTCCTTAAGCACAACCACTAATCTATCATTAAAGCTTAATTAATTACATTAGTGAATACTAGGATGAAATTAGTGCAACCTCATTATACTAGGGTATCATAACATCAGGCTAGTATGACATGGAAATTCCACATGGATGAAAGGTGGAAAGCTTGATGATATTTCAATGACAATGGGTGTCGTGGAATGCATATTTATCATTTTTAGGCACTAAAATGGAAATTTGACATGTGACAAATGGAAGGTACATGTCAGCATCCAAAAATATGTCAATATATGATTGGTCACAACAGTTGACGCAACGTGACTTGGTAGGTGACATAACATTGGTGGGTCCCTCCTTGAGGTACTGGGGCATGAGGGACTGGGCATTAGAGTGCAATTTTGGTTATGAAATACATGTTTGGTCAAGTATGACTCAGTGGTGTACACATGGTACTGATGAGGTGGTAAAAGGAACATGTGGAAGCCTATGGTTAGTCCACCATGGACTAACATGGAAGACCTATAGGTATCAGGATCTTAATCAGGATCATGTTTGTTGAGGATTTTGTGTGTATTTAATTTCAGAATAAATGGTTGAAAACTAAGGTTTAGCACCAAAGGATGGCTCACATTATGCCCTATAATTGGCTACCAAAGTGTGGTAATTGGTCTATGAGGGAGAAATGTGGTATGTGCTTGAATCAAGTAATAAAAAATTTATTCTCAGGCTATATATAGTAGTGACATAGTGTGAAAATAATGTCAAGTGATGAGTTATAGGGTACTGGAAGGTGAAATTATTGAACAAGTTGGTTTGAGGAGTTCCAGTAAACAAAGAAATTTATGTCAAGCAACAAATGTAGAAATTGACAAATCCTGAGGTACTAGGACACTGAGCATCTGGGAGTGCACAAAAAATATGGGAATCCAACCATACAGGGCTCAAACATGTTATAAAAAAAATTAATCCTAAGCTTCATATCGGAATATTCACCAATATTGAGAGCAGGGGTGAATCAGTATTGGGTAATTTTTAACAATTTTGTTTATAGCGAGTAAACATTAAACAATTAACAACACCATTAAAAAATGCATAACATAAAAGAAAATTTATAAGATATTTTTTTAGATGGAAAGACTTCTAGGAGAAAACCCATTGAAATTTTTTAATATAGGTAATAAATATTACATCAATAAGAATATCCAACTTCCAAGATTATGTAGCAACCACTAAAAGTAAGCTCCAACCCGCTTATTTATTAGCTCCAACTGAAAGGATGCCTCAACACCTTGTTTTTACTAGCTCCAACTAGAAGGATGCTCCAACACCCTATTTTTATCAACTCCAATTGAAAGGATGATCCACCACCCTAGTTTAATCAGCTCCAACTAAAAGGATTCTCCAACACCCTGCAAGCACCAACTTTCCCTAGCTCCATCCTACTACCCTAAAGTGTTCTCGGGATAAAACTTGAAGGATACTTAAATCTCCACCTTGCACCACCTTGCCACCCTACTCAAAATACCACCACTTACCCTAAAGGCTCCAACATTTAATTCACCACAGTGGACCATGTTTCATATATTTTCATACTGGGTCCGTGTCTGCTCAATATCAACATAGAAAAAATCAAATCAATATGTTGACTCTATCAATCTATAATACTGACTCAAGGTCATCAATAAAAATGCCAACTCTCTCTACAAACCAAAAATATCATACCCTAGTTGAAAAATCCAGTAGCACTCAATGCTCTATGCTCAACAAAGAAATCTACTACTACTCAAAATGCATATCCAATGGAAAACCCTAGCAGTATTCTAATCAACCACAATTCAATATGCTCTTATTTCTCAGCAGCGCATCAAACCCTAGCTTGAAAATTTTCCCTCAACCACATATCAACATACAAACTTGGCCGTTACTAACAAAAATCATTCACATATAAATACTTGTAGCAAAACTAACTCGACTATACATAATCATTCCTAACCTTCCAAACTTTTCCAATAAAGTTATCTTCAAGGAAATACAATACTCATGACAATGAGAGCTAAAGGAGTGCTTTCCGATCTCAATTTTAATTACACTTCTACAACAATATAATTCCTTAGTAACAAGTGCATGGAAATGATGAATACTCTTTTTAATGTAAACAAACTTAATAATGACTATGCACTCAGATACACAACTCTGACATATATGGCATGATAGTCTCATTCTTTTTTAGTCGGTAGTCAACAACACACTCTTACTCTGAAAAATCTCAAATAATCATTATTTTTCATTAACAATAGATATAAGCAATGTAGTACTCAATAATAGCAATACACGAAGGCTTAAAATTCAACAAAGTTCTTGAAACTATTATACCATTTATAACCAAGTTACCCAGGAAAATAGATTAATTTGACATTTCGTAAAAGGATTTATCATCATAAGGGTTCAACATGCAATCATTTAGTATTTGTGGTAGCATATATGACAAACCCTAGCTTTCAACTTCAACACATGCAAACTAAACACAATCCCACAACTTCTAGGAACACAAGCTCTACCGCAAAAAACATCAATATAGAATTCCAAGCATGCTTCTAGATAAATACGGTTTTTTTATACAGTTTTGAGCATTTATTTTAACAACTTCATCACAACTTCAAACAAGTCCTATCTAATACCTACAATGGCCTCCTTTATGAGGGCTAAACTAGGTCTAATTTTTCCCTACCCTTAACATCAACAAGTGAACCTAATTTGGACTTCACTCAATGTTTGATTTGAACCTCAGAAATAGCCCTTGGATCAAGTCTTTGGTATTACTCAAGAACTTCATATCAGACTGAATTCAATATAGCTATGTTTCTATGATGAAATCAGCTCACAAAATAGAAGAAAAGATAGATCAACAACTTAGAAATCATCCTCTTCGAGGGGGCAACCTCATTTACATTACATAAATGAACAATTATTGGATGATTCTAATGCTAAAAGCCTACTTTCTATATATAGGAGTCTAAGGGGTCCCAATATAATCAAAGCCTGCATAATAATAATAATGTAAGGCCACAACAATAACAATAATGGGATTCTATGGGGCACAATGATAACATTATTGGGACTACATGGGCACAACAATAACAATAATTGAGCTACACTAACAATAACAATAAGGAGATACACTAGTATTATAGGGACCTAACATGACCCTGTCCTTCAAAAAAGTGTTGTCCTCAATGCTTGAGTAGTTATGGACTCTTCTATATGAAATTACGATCCTCCCATGTGGAATCTTTAGCGGGTAAGTTCTTCCACTTGATGAGATGCTCTGAAATTGATTGATTTCGTAGCTATTGAGTTCTTGTTTCTGTGACTACTTCAGGTTCCAATATGATTTTTCCTTTCTCATCAAGTTTTGGAAATATTGTTTGAACTTGGAGTTTGTCACCTATAACCTTCTTTAAGCATGAAATATGGAAAGTTGGGTGCACTCGGGAAGATTTCGGAAGCTCCAATTTGTATGTCATAGTACCAATATTTTGCAACACCATGTAAGGACCATAGTACTTTGGCGATAATTTATTATTCTTCTTAGCTTACTTGAGGGAAATTTGTTTGTATGGTTGGAGTCGTAAACATACCCAGTTTCCTACATCAAAACTTCTTTTGTTGCGATGTTGATATGCATGTTGTTTCATTCGATTCTGCACCAAAGTTAGGTTATCCTTTAGGAGTTGGAGAACTTGATGTTGATGCTCGATGTGATGTTCCACTGTTTGAACCTTATAATTTCCTCTAAAATATGATGTGATGGATGGTGGATGATATCTATAGAGTTCCATAAATGGGGTCATTTTTTATGTTGTGTGGAAGGAAGTGTTATACCACCATTCAACTAGAGGTAACCACTTGACACATTGTATTTTTTTATCAGATACAAAGCAATGAATATATCCTTCAAAACGTTTGTTCACTATCTCATTTTTCCCATCATTTTAAGGATGATAAGATGAGCTATCGGTTATTTGAGTACCCAGAAAATAAAATAATCTGTCCAAAAATTTCCATTGAAAATGGGATCTCTATCGCTTACAATAATATTTGGGTTTCCATGTAGCTTTTGAATTGCTTCCATAAATGCAGTAGCACCTGTACTAGCTTTAAATGGATGAGATAATGCACAAAAATGTCCGTACTTGGTAAGCCTATTAACTACCAGCATGATGACACTCTTTCCATCGGACTTGGGTAAACCTATGATAAAATACAATGAAACCTCCTCCCAATGTTTACTTGGAGTGGATAAAAGTTGTAGCAAAACCAGGGTCTTAATTGTCTCAAATTTATTTTGTTGGAAGACAACATATTTTTCCATAAACATTTGAATATCATATTTAAGGCCATCCCAAAAAAAAACTTTCTTGACCCTGTGGTAAGCTTTTAAAAATCCCGAGTGTCCTCCTAGGTGAAAGGTGTGCAATTACAAAACAATTTTTCGTTTTAGTTGGGAATTCTTACAAATATATAAGTAATATTTGTACCATAATGAATAATTTTTCCAACTAAATGTATCAGATGTACTGGGATATTGCTGCAATTTTTGAATGAGTGTCCACACTTCTACGTCATTCTTCCACTCCTCCCTTGCTTCAATTATCCAATATGGTTGGATAACAGAAATGGCACAAAACAATTCTTCCACGTTTTCATCCTTTCTCGAGAGTGTATCTGCAACAACAATTATTTTCCCTTTTTTGTAGATGATTTCAAAGTCATAACCCAACATCTTTGTGACCCATTTTTGTTGCTCTTCTGAAGATAGTCTTTTTCCCAAAAAGTATTTATACTATCATGATCTGTTTTTACCTTAAAGTGTCTTCCCATTAGGTAAGGTCACCATTTTTTTAGTGCATGTAGTATTTCCAACATTTCCTTCTCATAAATAGCTTTCTGCAAATACTTTCCTTTGATTGGATAGCTTTCAAAATAATGGGTTTTCCTTCTTCCATTAAAACAACACCAATTCCATTTCCTGAGGCATCACATTCCAAAATAGAGGTTTTTGTGAAGTTTGGCATAGCTAAGATTGGTGCTCGGCACATTGCCTCTTTAAGATGTTCAAAGGCCTTAGTTGCTTCTTGAGTCCAACAAAATTCATATTTCTTCAATAATGTTGTTAGAGGTGCCGTTATTCTCCCATAATTCTTAACAAACTTGCAATAATACCCTGTTCACCCAAGAAATCCTCGCAGATGCTTTAGGGTTGTGGGGATTTTCCATTCCTTAATGGCTTTAATTTTTTTAGGGTCTACCTTAATACTCTCATGAGATACAATATGACCCAGATATTCCACCTCCCGTACTGCAAAGAAAAATTTGGAGGTTTCTGCATATAATTATTTCTCCTCCAATAGTTTGAGCACGCTGTCAACATGTTGAACATGATCCTTCCAAGACCTGTTGTAGATTAGTATATCATCAAAAAATGCTAACAAAAAATTTCTAAGGAAGGGTTTAAAAATTTAATTCATCAAACCTTGAAATGTAGAAGGTGCATTGGTAAGGCCAAAAGGCATTACCAAAAATTCATAATGACCCTCATGAGTTCTAAATGTTGTTTTTTGAATGTCTCTAGTCTTCATTCTAATTTGATGATAACTTGAACGAAGATCCAACTTGGTGAAGTAAATTTCTCCATGTAATTTATCCAATAATTCATCAATGATAAGAATGCGAAATTTATCTTTAATAGTGAGATTTTTTATCTCCCTATAATCTGGACACATGTGCCATGATCCATCCTTCTTATGCACTAATACTACTGGAGCAGAGAAATAACTTTGACTAGGTTGAATTATACTAGCCTCTATCATTTCTGCAATCATACGTTCAATTTCACTCTTTTAGGCATAGGGATATCTGTAATGCCTGATGTTTGGAGGAACATTTCCTGGAATCAGATGAATAGCATGATCATGATCAAAAATAGGTGGGAGGCCTTTGGGAGTCTCAAACACCTTGGAATAAAATTTCAAGACTTTTTGGAGATCTCGAGAAATAGAGGATTTCGATGTTTGAACATGTATTGAGCATAATTGTGCAATTACACATTGTTCTTCTTTATTCAAAAGTTTTTTCATGACATTAGAGTTGATTATCCTTCCTAGTTTCCCTATGATACCCCATAATTAAACTTCCTTTCCTCCCCAAAACAAATTCAAGAAAAGTTCTTTAAAATTAAAAGGTATAGTCCCCAAAAAATGTAACAATTGGACTCCTAGTACAACATCAACACCACCCATTGGAATAGAAAGCATTGGACTATTCAATACATATTCCCCTATGGTTAGCTTGATATTATGGTACTTTCCAGAGAAATTTATAGTTCCTCCATTTGAAACCATCACTTGACGTTCTGGTGCTGGATATAGGAAGCAATTAAATTCCTTGGCTATCTTAAAATGAATAAAATTGTGTACTACCCGAATCAATCAGAACTATTACCTTTTTTTTCTTGATATATCCTTCTATCTTGAGAGTTTGAGGAGTTGTAATTCCTAACAAGATATGGTTGGATTCATTTCTTCTTTCTCTAGGGTTGGTTCCTGGTGCATATCCTCCTCCTCTTCACAATCTATGTAAAATAATTTCTTCTCGACGCACTTATCACCTTTAGTGTATTCCTTATCAAAACTATAGCAAATAACTTTTGCTATTTTTTCCTCAAATTTGTGTGGTGTCAAACTTGTAGGTTGTGGATGGATAGGAGCAGCAACATTTCCATTTTTATAGTTTTGATTAGTAGACTTCCTTGTTGCCATAATTTTTTCTTTCAAATTTTCTTGCCACCATGAATGTCTTTTCCAATGAATCAGGTTCCCAAGGGAAATCCTCATGTTGGATATTATCCTTTAAATTCGATACAAATACATCAATCCTATGTTCCTATGGAATATTATTTACCCTTATATTCAATTTTTGGAAGTCCTTAATGTGCTCCATCACTGAACCCTTTTTTTTGAGATTTATCAATTGGCTAAAGATGGTGTTTCTCTTTGTATCCCTATAATGTGCTATCATTTCCTCCATAAAAATTAATCAAGTGACATACTTATTTTGTTCTAAATATAAAGTTTCAATGGGTACCTTTTGTGTGTGTTGCACATTATGGAGCTCAAAGCATTTCTCTATTTCTAGTATCCATGTTATCGGATCTTGCATAAAACTTCCTCATATCGATATTTGGAATATGGTGGGTCTTATATCCAACATTAGAGTCTATGAAATCATTATTAACATTTATTTTGTTCTCATCATGAGCTTCATCTACTACACTTTCGCCATTAGGAATCATTTCTTGTATAAACTTTGTCAAACCTTCCATGTCTGCTTTCCATTTTTCTTCTATACCATCAATCGTAGCTTCCATGCCATCCATGCCATTATTAAAACAATCCATTTTAGCTTCCATGTATTTCTTCAAACCATCCATCTTAGCTTCCATTTCATTTTTAGTTACTTTTTGTAAGAGCGAAATTTCTTGCACTTGGTCTCGTACTTTTGATATATCATGTTGCACTTCTTCCTCTTCATGCGTCATAGTAGAGTTTTCTGAGGGCTTAATGGGTGTGGAATTATTTTTGGGAGGAATTATAGAACCCAATACAGATATAAATGCTTCAATTTTTTTAAAACAAAAGTTATATGATTTAAAAAAAAACACACCTTTTTCTTGCTTTTGAGGAGCTTGATATTGAAACTGATGTATCTATGTGATTTTGGATCCCCAAATATTTGAACTTCCATACTATAGTATCCCTCTATGTCTTCTTTCCAATTCCACATGTCAAACATAATTTTCATTCTTCCATACAAATTTATGGTCGATCTCCCACAATGACCTAATTGTGGACTAGTTCAGTATAACGAACTTGAATAGTGTGCCATGTGTCACTATTTTGACCTTCATCCTTGAAATAAATACAAAATAAACTAAATTCTATGCAATTTCGATCACATTTTACATAATTCCAATCTGACGCCAGAAAAAAAGTTATGATGAGTTTCCCTTGGTCAGTTGTTTGAGATGAAATTATGGAGCTTGCAAAAACCCTAAATTCGACATATCATATCTTTGAAAATATTGCGAACCAAGATCTGAAATTTTTACATGAAATTCATCACGATTTTTATCCATGAGGTAAATGTTTAAGCTTCTGAAGCCTCATAGAAAAAACGATATAGCAAAAATTCATCAGTGTCTTATTTGAAGAAGCGAAACCCTAGAATCCCAAGATCTGATACCAAATGTTATGAAACCAGCTCACAAAATAGAAGAAAATATAGATAAATGACTTATAAATCAACCTCTTTGAGGGAGAAACCTCCTTTAACTTACATAAATGAACAATTATTGCATGATTCCAATTATAAAAACCTACTTTCTATATACATGAGTATAAGGTGTTCCAATATAATGAGATCCTACATAACAATAATAATGTAAGGGCACAACAATAATAGTAGTGGGCTTCTATGGGGCATAACGATAACACTATGGGGACTACATGGGCACAAGAATAAAAATAAGGGGGCTACACTAACAATAAAAATAAGGGGATACACTATTATAATAGGCACCTAATATTTTCTGCCTCAGAATGACTTCAAAATAGGTCGAAATTTTCTCTCTAATATAGCCTCAGTTGGGTCAAAATTAGGGTCAGATCAGGCCTTAGGAAGGGCCTTTTGAGCAACCTCAAGGGGTCTAAAACTATGCCTTAAGGAGGATGAAATCATGCCACAGAAAGGTTGTAAAAGGGGCATCAAAAAATCTACAACATATTCCTAAAATAATTCCTCGAAGAGGTAAAATAGAAGCCTTATAGTTTTCCTTTTGTCCAGTGAAAAACCCATACAAAAATAATAAAAAGTGAGAACATAAAACTTGGAAGAAAAATACCTCATTTTTCTGATATTCATTCTATCTTGGCCTAAAAGGATATTAGTTGAAAATTTCTTTAGATGAGCTTGAAATATTGGTTCCATAGGAGGTCAACGATTTCCTCACATATAGAGGATGAAGGGGTATGAAGGGGGGGTTGAATTTACCTAAACATTGCTTGAATATTGGATCCAACTTTGTTATTAATTATCAGTTAAAATCATAAATTGAATTTGTAAGGGGCCAAACTTATTCTTCTTTGTGAGAACATCTTAAACAAACAAAATTATCCTTTTGATATTTATTAGATCAATAATTGTAACAAACAACACCATTAGATATTTATTCAGATTTTCTTAAATACTAATCCAAATTTGGACCAAAAATAAGGTTTCATTTTATCATTCATTTTGGGGCACCTCATCTTACAATCGGGGCTCAAATTTTGATGAGGAATATCTCCTCAATCATGAGGAGTTATGCGGAATTTCACCTACCATTAGAGGTTACATGAAGAGAAATATTGTGTTATGATTTTCTTGCTTGCAAATTCATTAAGCTTCACATTCAATTTCCTTATCAAATCTGGGTCATCATGACCACACCACAGGGAATGAGCTTCCTTCTCTTTCTTCAAGTGCTTATTTTCCAATGGGGTTTCCACTTAATGCATCCTGTTAACATGTATTAAGAGTATTCAAAGACTGATTTCGACATCAATGAGAACACCATTCAACTCTTCCAGCCCCAGATGTCAAGGAACAAAATGTTAAGCTCCTAGTGTTGATCATTAAGGTGAAAATAAATTCAGGCATATCGAATCCACTATTATTTGAGTGTTCAGTACATGTTTATTACAAAAAGGCCCAGATTCAACTGTTGTATAATATTAAGCACCTGGTTACATCAACGAGTAATATGGATGGTTTTGAAAGGGTAAATACTCCTAAGCACTCTCACATCATTTTTAAATATAAATGAATTGGTAAGGAAGTAGAAATGGTTTGTTAACGAATAGGAAGGTTAGATCATAGAATTAAAGGATATTATCTATGGAGAGAGGGGTTATCATGGCTATTAGAAAATTTTTAAGGCTATTATAGAATTATTAGAGAACATAAGGGAGAATAACATGCACACAAGGAGTGGAGAATTACATAGAGTAAAGGATAATCATGTGCATGAATCTAGCAAATAAATAGAGAAGAGTGAAAAAAATAAAGTTGGTTGATATAGAGAGAGAACACACACCCACACACACAAAGAATTAGTTTGGAAAGATTAATCATAGATTCAGTCAAAGATAAAACTTAAAGAACTATGAGATTGTTGTGTGTGAATATATTATGGCATGTTGAATTGGTCAAGAAGGTAGAGTGACCTATTCAAGCTACAATACCATGGATTGATGCCCATGGTAAAGGAAAGAACCAAAATTATAAAAGAAAAGGAAATCTCTTGAATAAGAGTGAGGTGAGTGAGGTGAGTCACGGAAAAATATCCTGAGAGTGGTGATTGTGTAAGCTAGTCAAATGTAGATACCAGAGTATATCTAAATGTAGAATACAAATTGTTTGATTTTGTTGTTATTAGATCTAATCCAAAGGAGAAGAGATGTAGTACATAGATAGAGTATGACTACAAAAAGGATAAATCACTGGTGTTTTTTTTTTCTACATATGTGTTTAAGTTCATATCTAAAGAGCCAATAAAGAACTAAGGTACATAATAGATTTGAGAAGTAACAGAAGAATTTTTTAGGAATACCAAGTTGGAGAAGTGATTACAAATTCTATATGAGTAAGTTTTATTGAAAATCCTATGGATTTGAGCTTGAAAATTTATGAAAAAAGAATTTGGTAGGACCAACAAGTTGGTGCTTGAAAATATTAGGGGTATGTTTCCTCCTATAGGTTGGTACCTTAAAATTATGAGATAGGTTCATCCTTCAAGTTGGTGCCTATAAATTGAATGTAAGAATAGGTTGGAGCCGACAATAATATCCAGACAAACGTTTTATAGTTTTCTCCCATGTGTGTTTCCATGCAAATGTTTGTGTCTCTTGATCTATGTGTAATTTTTTTTATTGTACTGTTGTGTGGCTTATTATTAACAAATTGAATATCTTAAAACCTACTAAAGTTGTATAATATTGATTCATTCCCCTCTTAGTATTATCATGGTTTCCAAAACCATAAATGGAAATATTAGTATGGATATAATTCAAATATAAGAGGCTACCAACTAACTCATAGTACAAAGTGGCATCAACTTTCGATGTAGTGCAAGAGGAAGTAAGTTTGACTCAAAACTGAATGGAGGAAGGGGCCAGTTTATAATATTCCATGTGAAATCAGATAAGAAGGTCGCATGCATACTTATATTGGGAAATTGAAAGTTCTTCCTTGGGTTGCAATGCTTGGAGGCCAAGGAATTAATAGAAATTTCCTAATTTTGTCATTTCAAACTTATTTTTAAGGCTTGAATTCACATTGGTTACAAGTTCAGGGTCACTACTAGTGATAAAAATATCATTAACATAAAGAAAATGGATTAGGAGATGAATTCCTACTTTCTTTGCGTAGACATATGAGTCAGAATGACATCTAGGAAACCCAATGTCAAGAAGAAAGCTTTCCATTTTTGCGTACTAATCCTGGTAATCTTAGATAAAAAAACAAATTTGAAGTCACTCTGAACATACCCAAGAAGTTTTTTTGGTAGATTTATTCTTGTATATCCCCATTCAAGAAGGCATATTTAACATCCATATAATGGACCTCCCATCTATGTGAGGGAACAAGGGCTAGAACAAGGTAGATGGAATTCATTTTGGTGATATGCGTGAAGTTTTAATTGTAGCAATTCATTCAACTTGAGAAAATCCATTATAAACTAATTGGTCATTATATATTTCAACACTTCCATATGTTGTGTACTTATTTCTATATATACCCATTTACATATTATAAGTTACCTTCATTTTTAGATTAGGTACAAGCTCCCAAGTATTTTTTTACCATCAATGAATGATATTCTTCATTCATTGTTGTTTCCTAATCTAGGTATCTTGAAGCTTTTGAAATTTTTTCTAGATCATCGGCCTTTGTAACTTGATCCAAAAGAAGAGGGGTATCGTTGGAAGTATGAAAGGGTATGATGTTGATCGGTATGATCATTAGCAAGGCCACTAACTACTTCATATGTTGAATGGAGCCATTTGGGAAGTTATGGTGCTAGTGTAGGTTCATGTTCAATGGAATCATTTGGATCAAAGTGAGAAATTAGAGGTGTATTTTCATCCTCAATTTCAACATATGCATAAGAAACAAGAATGCACAAATGCCAAAAATGGATCATGGGCCAAAGGGTGCACAATCATCGAATTAGACTTGAAAGCCAAGATATTTTCATAAAATTTAAAATCTATTCTAATGATTATTTCATTGGAGTGAGGTTGAATAATTCTATGACCTTTTACATCATCAAAATATTGAACAAAAATACACTTCTCACTTTTCGGTTATAAATCTTTCCTTTTTTCGTCAGGAATATGAACCAATGCTACACTACCAAAGATAAAAAAAAAAGTGGCTAACGTCTGGTTTAATGTTATTCCATGCATCTTCTTATGTTATATTTCTTAAATCCTTTGTGGGAGTGTGATTTACAGTGTAATTTTCATAGTTTATTACTTCCACCAAATAATGTGTAGGAAATACTAAGAGGGGGTGATTCAATATTTCTTAGAAATTATCAATTTATTAATCATTTCAAAGCATTAGTTAATATTTATTAGTACTTAATCATATAGAAAAAATCAGTAAAAAACAACATTCAAAAATGCACAATAATCAAGACAATTGACATAGACATTTTTAGGTGGAGAACCCCCTCTGAGTCAAAAACCACTGAATGATTCTTAGTATTTTTTTTCTTCTTAAAAAAGAATAATTACATCAAGTTTTCAGCTCCAACTGAAGGAGGCTCCAAACCCATAATTTACAATATCCAACCTATAGGATGCTCCAACACCATGTGTACCAGCTGCAACTGAACGAATGCTCCAACACCCTGTGCAAGATCCGACCTACCATAGCACCACCCTGCCACCCTGAATTATTCTCAGGCTCCAAGTTGAAGGTGACTCCAATCACTTGCCGTTCACCAACCAATCACCATGCTCAATGGCCAGACCATGTTTCACAATTTTTAGACTCAATCCCCTTGTGTTCAAAATCAATTTAGAGAAACTGTAATAAAGCTTTCGTTGCTATGATCAATATGTATATCATTATCAAGTCCTGAAAACCTCACTACACAAAATTTCTCAATCTAACCACTATATTGTCCTACTTAAAACATTGTTCACACAACCTATCTCCATTTAATGCAGAGCAAAACCACTACTCAATCTACGCACCAATCTGAGAATCTGCTTATGCATCAGTTGTAAACCCTAGTTGTACCAAAACCACAATAAATTCATTGAAAGTATAGGTTACATTAAAGGATAAATTAGAAGTAGAAATTGCATGTCCTTGAGAATAATTTTAGAATAAGAATCAAGGATGATGTTATGCTTATCCATTATTGCTTCAAAGGCCTCCATATTTTTAAAATGTTTGGACTCTAGATGATTGTCTTTCCCACAATAGTTGCAATGTATTTTAGTCTTCTTACTCTTTTATTTTGGTCCTTTGTCACCATCAAGAGTAGATGATAGTCGAGAGGGTTTGGGACCTTGATTTTTCTTGTTGTTGTGAGTTTGTTTCTTCTTTGGATGCTTGGTTTTATCTTTCTCCTCGGCCACTAGGTCCTTGTTAGATGTACCCATAATCTTGATAGCTCCAATATGAAAGATAATTTCATGTTCTCTAATCAGAGAGTCACAAAAGGATTCAAGAGAAGGATTTCTATAGGAAGCCCCCAAAACTTCTCTAGTTACATAAAATGTAGATATAAAATAGAATATGTAGAACCAAGATTTTAAAGAATAATATATATGCAACATTCCTTGTCTATATCAACTTGACAGTATTCAAGAAAATGTTTGTTTGTTTTAAACTTAGATAAGTAATCTTTAATGCAAGATAAATAATTAGGAATTCAAGTCATGATCCAATTTTCAAGATAATGATGTCCAATAATACTAGTTTCACCAAATATTATGAATTTATTGTTGACATACTCAGCTCCATTATTTGTTCTTAACCTTTACAATGGATGTCTATATTGTTTTTCTACAAGGGCCTTGTAGGATAAGAAAAAGTCAAAAACAATTGTATTTATTTTTAATAAATAAACTCATGTGTGTATAAATAAGTCATCAATGAAAGTACTTGAACCCAGAGAAGGAAGGAGGCATTAGAGCATGTCTCCCCTTAATGATAAAATTTCTGAAATCCTAACACAGATCAAATTTTCAAAACATTTTCTTCTATAAAGAATATGTGAAAATGTATACAACATTATCATATGTATGGAAAAGGTGTGCTCAATAAATCAATCATAAATGAGTTTTTGGATGAAGTGAATTTGTATCTCAATGTATTTGTTGCAATGATGTTGAACTAGAGATTTGGCGAGATTTATGGCACTCTAATTGTCATACTAGAGGGTGGTTAATTGCTACTGCTAGAATATAAAATCTAAAAGGATCTCTTGAAGCCACAATACTACTATATTTGTATTAATAGCTACTCAATACTCACCTTATACAAAACAAAGAGAAATAGCATGCTTCTTTTTACAAGTGCAAGTGACAGGTATGTAAACAAGAATAAAAACATAATCTGCTGTAGAATTAAAATCATTAGGGTCAGAATGTTGAATCTTTATTTAAACTGAGAGGGAGGGGGGGGGTGTGAATTAGTTTAACACATACATAAGCTTTTTAAATTTTTTATCCAAATTATTTACAACTTAATATGTGAACAGTCTTTAAATGTTGCAGCAAGTATTAAATTAATATGACACCAAACTTATTGTGAGAGCAGCAAACATTAAGCAGATCAAATAGATCATATCAACACATAGAAAACACACATAGAGACAGCAGATATAAGTGGAAACCCATAAAGGGAGAAAACCACATCTTATTTTTGTTGTGATGCAAAGGCAAGCTCCAACTCCCTCTCACCACTGATTTTCTGCAGGCACCAACCTACAGGAGGCTCCAACCTTAGTCAGCTACAACTGACAGCTATCAAGCTTCAACTTGATAGGGAAGCTCCAACTTCCTTACTTAATCAAAAGAAAATATTTGCTGATTTACCTCAGATATCAGCTCTGTTCTGTAGCATCTCTTTCTACTCCTTCCTTTTCTTATCTTCTCTGCCTCACTTCTTCATGCTTTGCACTCTCTAACTATTCTTTGCATATCAATGTGATATGATTTATACATTTTGCCTCATAACAATTCGTATTCCATAGGGAATTCAAAGTGAATAGCCCTGACTCTTTGCAATCTACCTCCTCACTTCTTTTTCCAGCTTATTAAGAAAATCTCAGCAATATATACAACTTTCAGTTTTACAATGGAGTTTTATTTCCAACGGAGACTTGCCAGTGCATCACAACAATATAAATCAATTAAAATATTTGTATTCAAATACAATGAGAACTCCATCTCAACTCTTTCAGCCTTTTGGATCGCTACGCATTTGTCTTTTCTTTGACTGTGCCTGTCTTTTTCAGCTTTGCTAGCTCTCCTGTTCTCTGCCGTGGTGTAACTGCTGCATACATGTAACTGTGCAATTCAACTCTCGGCGTTATACAAATGATAAAACATTTTAATACATAAAATTCTCTTACGGGCCCACTCGCTGAACTTGCTCTATTCTCCAACGCGATGCTTTACTGTCCACATATTGGAAATATGTATGTATTGTTTTGCACATATATATGTGTTGCGGTGCTTTCCTTTCCTCTTTAGCTTTGGATTAATTAACTTGGAGAAAACCTATTATTATTATTATCTTTTGAATGGACCCCACATGTCAGCTACACTCCGCTCATTTATTTCAATCGAAATCGCAACATTCACAAATCTCCTGCGATTTGGTCTTTTGATTTCCGCCGATGCTATTAGCAAAGCCCCACCATATATTCAGCCAAATCATCTCCGCTGTCTATCCCTTAGTGAATCTAACGGCTCTCATCCAATCGCTAATTCGCAATCGGAACTTTCAGTTTTTCGATACTCTTTCACCTCCGATGCGATCAATTACAGTACATTTCTCTGCATCGATGCGATGGGTTGTTCCGATGTGATATAACACTGTTCACTTCATTGTGCCAATGCGATGGGTGGCTCTGATGTGATGTAACACTGTTCATTTTGATGTGCCGATGCGATGAATCGCTCCAATGTGATTAGGCCGGAACTCAAGCAAAATATGAAAGTCATCGTTTAAACATATCAGGTCCGGAACTCAATCGCAATCGCAACTTTTTGTTAACATGTTCCCCTACCGAGTTTCTCCGATGTGATTGGTGAGGGTCCCACCATGTGGTACTTTGTTTGTTTTAAAACCAAGCGATAGAACCTTTGGTTCTTTTGATCTCGCGCTCAATAATATAATACATATGCTTTGTATTATACCTTTGGTCCTTTGTCCATAAAGCGCTACATATATATCTATATCTATATATATATATATATATATATATATATATATATATATATATATATATGCTTTGGACCCTTGTATATAAGGCGCAACATATGTAACGCGTTGCATATATATAAGCTTCCGCTTCAGCTTTAATGTATCCTCCAGCTTAGGTTAAGATTCTCGGAATTTTATGTAGGGGGTCCCACACTTAATATACAAACATATCAACCCTTCAGCATTTTCTTCAATGGTTAATTACTAACCATTAACGCAATACTTCAACTAGGCCCACCGCAACTTATATCGCATATCCAATGTTTTATATGTCTTGTATTATAATCTTGCTCCTCATTTAATACAACGCTCACACTATATTGAACCCTTTTGTGATATTTCATACTTTCCATACTATATTTGCGTATACTACCTCCTCTGTCATATTTCAACTATTATGCCATGTAGTTCAACCTGCATTCGGCCCATTATATATATATCAACATATATTAATATAAGTTATAAACTCCGCTTGTTCATTAACTTTCACAACATAGAATACACAATCATTCACATAATACTTTGGCTCCGCAGCTCTGAATGTAGGACCCACATCCTTGGTTCTCTTCCCCACACCTTCAACTTTGATCGGACGGTCAATTTGCTCTTGCACACCAACTGAGATTTGGACCCCCATCCAACGGACGACGGGAAATATCGCACAACTTAAATGCTCGCTGCATAATTTTCCAAAATCACGCGAAAAAGTTGTTTTACAAATCCGCCTGAGGACACGTGTCCTTCAATGGAACATATCGCGTTCATTTTGGAAATACTGCTTACCAATTCAACCAACGCGTGAACCTGCTAGTTTTGTGGCCCTCTAGTTTTACTGTTCATGTTCGGTGTTCCACTTCAATTCATGGTTCCGCTTCAATAAAGAATTTCGCGTCTTCGTTATATACTTATACTTATAATCTCTGTTTAAAATTTATTTCTTATTTCTTCAGCTCTTGAATATATTAACCCTATTTCAATGTTATGTTAATACAACGCTACCAACGCTACCATAAGGTTTATTCCCCTTATACACAAAGCCTCGGTTCCGCCTCTGCTTGATCATTTCATTACTTGTTAAAAACTCCGCTTCTGTATTCTCTGCCTCTTCCTTTGCTGCTCGACCGTTTCATCTTTGCCGTTGTATTCTCTGTCTCCGCCCCTACTGCTCTACCTCCTCTGGTTCTACCTCCTTTCTCTGTCTCTGCGTCCTCTGCTACTTGACCATTTCTATGATGTCTCCTTTGCTTTTGCTGATGTCCTTTGTCTATCTCTGCCTCTGCTACCTCCTTTTCCATCAATGACAACATTTCCAACAGTCTCCCCCTTTGGCATTGATGGAAATACACTTCCTCTGCTTGCCTTTTAGGACCCTTTCTTCTGTTGCTTGCTATTCCTCCCTCTTTGACATTAATAGCAAGGGGTTTCTCATTTCTCAGTGTGCTTTTAACTCTCGCCCATGTTGCACTGATCTTGAGGACCTGTTTCATGCTTTCCTTGCTATCTGATCTCCCCCTGGAATGATATTTTTGTTTCTGTTCTCCCCCTGAAACGCTGCTTTCTCTTCATATCAGAGAGTAGCATCTACAGATAGTACCCCTAGTCTATCTCTCAAATACTCAAATGGTTCTCTTGCAAGAGGTTTGGTAAATATATCTGTTGTTTGTTCTTTTATTGGCACATACTCCAGCTTCACTACCTTTTGAGCTACTTGTTCTCGGAGAAAATGATACTTGATTGGGATATGTTTAGTTTTTGAATGAAGCACAGGATTTTTTGATATGCTTATAGCACTTGTATTGTCACATTTTATAGAGATAGGTTCATCAATGCTTACCTTCATGTCTTGGAGTGTTTTCTTCATCCACATGACTTGTGTGCATCATGCTGCTACTGCTATGTATTCTGCTTCTGCTGTAGATAGAGAAATGGATGTTTGTTACTTGCTTATCCATGCCACCAGACTTTCTCCTGGATAGAATGCACCTCCACTTGTGCTTTTCCTGTCATCCACATAGCTGGCCCAATCTGCATCTATGTATGTTGTCAAAGTGAAGCTTTTTCCTTTTGGATACCATAGCCCAAACTGTACTGTTCCTTGTAGATATCTAAATATTCTTTTGACTGCTATAAGATGATTTTGCTTTGGTGTTGCTTGATATATAGCCACAAGTCCTACTACTAGCATGATGTCTGGCCTTGATGCTGTCAGGTACAGCAGACTTCCTATCATGGATCTGTAGAGTCTTTGATCTATATCAGTAGATCCATCATCAACACATAGCTTGCATCCTGTGATCATGGGAGTTGACATAGGTCTACAGTCTTCCATTTTGAACTTTTTCCATATTTCTTTTAAGTATTTTTCTTGTGAGATGAATGTACCTGTGTTCTTTTGCTGAATTTGAAGTCCTAAATAGAAACTAAGCTCTCCAATCATAGACATCTCAAACTCTAATTTCATCTCCTCATCAAATCCTTTTTCTAGCTCATCTCTCTTGCTTCCAAACATAATGTCATCAACATATACTACAACAATCAGGAGTTCATTTTCATGGGCTTTTATGTATAGATTGCTATCTACTCCTCCTCTCTTAAAGCCTTGTTTTTGAAAGTATTTATCCAGCCTTGAGTACCAAGCACGAGGAGCTTGTTTTAGTCCATATAGATCCTTCTTTAGTCTACATACATAATCTTCTTTGTCTGTTAATGAGAAACCTTCTGGTTGTTCCATGTAGACTTCTTCTTCTAGATCTCCATTCAGAAATGCATATTTCACATCCATTTGATATACCTTGAAGTCTTGGTAGCATGCAAAGGCCAGAAACATTCTTATAGCTTCCATTTTAGCTACAGGGGCAAATGTTTCATCGTAATCAAGTCCTTCGATTTGTGAATATCCTTTGCAGACAAGTCTGGATTTGCTCATTCATTTTATTTTTGAATACCCATTTTGAGCCTATGACATTTTTATCAGTGGGTCTAGGAACTAATTCCTAGGTATTGTTCTCCTCAATTTGGTCTAATTCTTCATTCATAGCATTCACCCAATATTTGTCCTTGCTGGCTTCTTCAAACTTCTTTGGCTCTATTTGTGATAACATGGCTATGTATACCTCTTTTGTTTGTTCAGTTAGCTGCCTTCTTGTCTGGACCCCTACTCTCTTGTCTCCAATGATCTGATCTTCTGGATGGTTCTTCTGAGTGTATCTTGAGGGGGCTTTCGAGCTCAGTTCAGAATCTTCTATTGTCTTGCTTGTTTCATCATCATCTTGGTTTTCTTCTTCATGGTTGTCTAAAGGACTACTACAGTATGTACCTCTTGTATTGTTTGGAAGTTCTTCATCAAATCTCACGTCAATTCTTTCTACAATTTTTCGAAGAGTCTTCTTGTAGCACCTGTACCCTTTACTTTTGGATGCATATCCTAGAAATATCCCTTCATCTGCTCTTGCATCAAATTTCCCAAGATTTTCATCATTATTATTTATGTAACACTTGCTTCCAAAGATTCTAAAGTGCTTGATTGAAGCTGGTTTACCATGCCATAGTTCATAGGGAGTCTTGTCACTGCTTGGCCTTAAATGAGCTTTGTTAAGGATATGCATGTCTGTGTGTATTGCTTCTACCCAGAAGGTTTGAGGAATATTACTCTCTTGCATCATGGCTTTGGAAATTTTTTTTATAGACCTGTTTTGTCTCTCTGCTACTCCATTCTGTTGAGGTGTCCCTGCAATAGTAAATTGTTTCTTTATCCCATATTCATTGCATAGGTCTGCAAAGTCATAATCTATGAACTCACCTCCTCTGTCTGATCTGATGCATTTTAGCTTGCATCCTATTTGTTTTTCTACTAAAGCTTTAAATATTTTGAATTTCTCCAGAGCTTCCAATTTATTCTTAAGAAATGCAACCCATGTCATTCTGGAGAAATCATCTATTATCAGCATGAAGTAGTATTCTCCACTTGGTTTTTTAGTTCTTGCAAGTCCACACAGGTCCATGTGCACAAGTTGGAGTGGTATTCTTGTTGATAACTCATCTTTAGCCTTGAATGATGTGTGGGTCTGTTTCCCCAATTGATAAGATTTGCATATGGTATTGGAAGGCCTTTTTATTTCTGGCATGTCTCTGACAGCTTTCTTCTTGCTCAGTCTGATGATATGATCGAAGCTGAGGTGTCCCAACCTCTTATGCCATAACCATGACTCCTCAAGTTTGCTAAGATGGCATGCTTCGTATTCCTCTTTCACTATGTAAGCATTACTCTCTATTCGAACACCTTTGAGCAGAGTCTTTCCTGTGGTGCTTGATCTGAATTCACAGTCTTGTGCTCTGAAAAAAACTTCACAGCCTTTATCACACATTTGACTGACACTCAACAAATTTGCTTTCAGCCCATCTACAAATATTACATCTTGGGCCTTACCTCTACCATTATCTAAGCTGACTGAGCCTTTTCCCTTGATTTTTCCTGATTTATCATTGCCAAAAGTAACATTACCAGTTTTCTTTTCATCAAAAGTTATAAATTTTCTTCTGTCTTTAGTCATATGTTTTGAGCAGCCATTGTCCAGATACCATTGGCTTTTCAGGTCTTGAGTAGTTAGATCCAGGTCACATTTATTCACCTTCTTTTTCCATTGGAAACATCCTTTTGTTTGATATCTTTTGTGAGGTGATGAACCGCATCCTCTGAGAGGACATTTGAAAGGCATATGTCCAATTTTATTGCATACACAACATTTGATCATAATTTTTACAGAATTGTGAGTATGAGTAAAATATCCTTGATTCATAAACCTCCTTGAGGTGTTGTACATCAATATTTGTCCATATTTTCTACACTCAATGATTTTATGGCCAAATTCCTTACAATAAAAATAGTAACTATAGAAACAACTTGCATACCTGATGTGAGGTTGTCTTCTCTAGTTGTTTGCTTGAGACAGTCTCTTCACTGTTTGCATCTTTTGTTGGTTTGAATTACTCCTCCTTGTGTGACAGTATGCAGCAACGTGTCCCAGCTTGTGGCAGGAATAACAAGTGGAATTTTTCATAGGAGGGAATAATCTCCTTTGATGGCTTCCAAATTTGACATACTCAGGGGTATATGATCATTTTTTTGTTGTTTTAGTATTTATTTCATTCTTTGTTATTATAGGATTCTTCTGGTTTCTGTCTCCCTCATTACATGTTTCTTCCTTTGTAGGAATTATTTGAGTTGCTTCATCAGCCTTCTTTTCTTTTACAAAAATAATTTTTTTGTTTTCCTTTTCTTTGCTTTTACTTTATTCTCCTTCATAGCCTATTCTAGTTTTTATAAGGGGAGATCTTTGAGCATCAAGAATTTCGTTCAACTTACCGGAGCTTGTTGTTTGAGAAGAATTTATAGATACTTTCCTTTGAACATTTTCTAATTTCTTCCTCAGACATACTACTTCTTCTTCCAACTTCTCTTGTTCCTGAGTTTTATCCTTGATTTTCTTAAGTAACATATCTTCTATCTTCTTGGCTTCTTCAAGCTCTACCTTCAGCTGCATGAGGACTTCTGAATTTTTATCTTCTCTTACATACTTGAGGAGAATGTCCTTCTGTTTTCTGCACTTCAGTTTGAGTTTGTCAATCTCCTCCAGGGCACTTCTTAGCTCCCCCTCAAGGTCAAATTCACCTTCTTCTTCATCTTCTAGCAGGAGTCCTTCAAGTTCTTTTATGGCCATCGGTAAAAAGTCAGAGGTCATTTCTTCACTTGAGGGTTCATCTGAGTCTTCAGATGCACTGCTGTCTTGTTGAGCATAGAAGGATTTTCTACTGAATTTCTTTCCTTTTTGCCAGTTCTTTGATGTATTTTTCTCTGATTCTTGAGCCTGATTCCTTACTTTCTTGTGAGGACACTCAGCAGCATAGTGTCCAACTCTTCCACAGTTAAAGCATTTGAAAGGAAGTTTACCTTTGTATTTACCTAAGCCTCTATCCAGTTTCTTGACAAATTTAGCCTCTTCTTCATCGGAGCAAGAGCATATGTCTTCCTTTTCTTCTTTCTTCTTTTCTGTTTTAAAAGCTGCCTCCCTCGTACTTGGCTTCTTCTGTGGGAGCCTCATCTCATAAGCTGTTAGAATTCCAAGTAGTTGGTTCATGGTCAAGGTTTCCCAATTAGCTGTTTCTTCTATGGCAGAAACCTTGGGGTTAAATCTAGGTGGAAGAGATCTTAGAATCTTTTGTACAATTACACATTTTGATATAGTTTCTCCAAGAGCTTTCATATTGTTAAAAATTTCTGCAACTCTTAGGAAGAAGCTGCCAACATCTTCGTCATCATTCATTTTTAAATTTTCAAACTGAGCTCTATATACTTGAAGTTTGGCGGTATTTACCTTTTTATTTACCTCATGGATGTTTTCAAGAGTGTCCCACATATATTTGGCAGTCTTACTGTGCATTATTTTGATAAATTCAGCCTCACAAAGTCCACTTAAGATTGCATTCATGGCCTTTGCATTTGCTACAAATTCTAGTTTAGCTTCTCTCTCTAGGTCAGTTTCCTTTGGGGCATATCCAAATTCTACAGCAGCCCAAACCTCTATTCCTATAGAAATTATGTATGCTCTCATTCTGATTTCCCAGAAGGCATAATTAGCACCGGTGAAAAAAGGGCTTTATTGGTTGAGCTTCCTTCTTGACTAGCCATCTTGGGGACCTAGGATCTCCTTTCAGTGGTTAAACTGGTACAAAGGAACTTGGCTCTGATACCAATTGTTGAATCTTTAGTTAAACTAAGAGGGGGGAGGGGTGAATTAGTTTAACACATACATAAGCTTTTTAATTTTTTTATCAAACTTATTTACAGCTTAATATGTAAATGGTCTTAAAATGTTGCAGCAAGTATTAAATTAATATGACACCAAACTTATTGTGAGAGCAGAAAACATTAATCAGATCGAATAGATCATATCAACACATAGGCAACACACATAGAGACAACAGATATAAGTGGAAACCCATAAAGGGAGAAAACCACATCTTATTTTTGTTGTGATGCAAAGGCAAGCTCCAACCCCCTCTCACCACTAATTTTTTACAGGCACCAACCTACAGGAGGCTCCAACCTCAGTCAACTACAACTGCCAGCTATCAAGCTTCAACTTGATAGGGAAGCTCCAACTTCCTTACTTAATCACAAGAAAATATTTGTTGATTTACCTCAGATATCAGCTCTGTTCTGTAGCATCTCTTTCTGCTCCTCCCTTTTCTTATCTTCTCTGCCTCACTTCTCCATACTTTGCACTCTCTAACTACTCTTTGCATATCAATGTGATATTATTTATACAGTTTGCCTCATAACAATTCGTATTCCACAGGGAATTCAAAGTGAATAGCCCTAACTCTTTGCAATCTACCTCCTCACTTATTTTTCCAACTTATTAAGAAAATCTTAGCAATATATACAACTTTCAGTTTTACAGTGGAGTAAGTTTATTTCCTACGGAGACTTGCCAGTGCATCACAACAATATAAATCAATTAAAAAATTTATATTCAAATATAATTAGAACTCCATCTCAACTCGTTTAGCCTTTTGGATCGCTGCGCATTTGTCTTTTCTTTGACTGTGTATGTCTTTTTCAGCTCTGCTAGCTCTCTTGTTCTCTGTCGTGGTGTAACTGATGCATACATGTAACTGTGAAATTCAACTCTCAGCGTTATACAAATGATAAAACATTTTAATACATAAAATTCTCTTACGGGCCCACTCGCTAAACTTGCTCTATTCTCCGATGTGATGCTTTACTGTCCACATATTGGAAATATGTATGTATCGTTTTGCATATATGTGTGTGTGTGTGTGTGTGTGTGTGTGTGTGTGTGTGTCCCCGTGTTTTCCTTTCCTCTTTAGCTTTGGATTAATTAACTTGGAGCAAACCTGTTATTAGTCTTATCTTTTGATGGACCCCACATGCCAGCTACACTCTGCTCATTTATTTCAATCGCAATCGCAACATTCACAAAGCTTCTGCGATTTGGTCTTTTGATTTCCGCCAATGCAATTAGCAAAGGCCCACCATATAGTCAGTCAAATCATCTCCACCGTCTATCCCTCAGTGAATCTAACAGCTCTCATCCAATTGCTAAGTCGCAATCAGAACTTTCAGTTTGTCGATACTCTTTCACCTTCGATGTGATTAATTACAGTACATTTCTCTGCACCAATGCGATGGGTTGTTCCGATGGAATATAACACTGTTCACTTCATTGTGCCGATGCAATGGGTGGCTCCAATGCAATCTAAAACTTTTCATTTTGATGTGCCAATGCGATGAATCGCTCCGATGCGATTAGGCCGGAACTCAAGCAAAATATGAAAGTCATTGTTTAAACATATCGGGTCCGGAACTCAATCACAATCGCAAATTTTTGTTAACATGTTCCCTTGCCAAGTTTCTCCGATGCGATTGGTGAGGGTCCCACCATGTGGTACTTTGTTTGTTTTAAAACCAAGCAATAGAACCTTTGGTTCTTTTGATCTCGCGCTCAATAATATAATACATATGCTTTGTATTATACCTTTGGTCCTTTGTCCATAAAGTGCTACATATATATATATATATAAGCTTTGGACCTTTGTATATAAGGCGCAACATATGTAATGCGCTGCATATATATAAGCTTTCGCTTCAACTTTAATGTATCCTCCAGCTTGGGTTAAGATTCTCGAAATTTTATGTAGGGGGTCCCACACTTAATATACAAACATATCAACCCTTCAGCATTTTCTTTAATGGTTAATTACTAACCATTAACGCAATACTTCAACTGGGCCCACCGCAACTTATATCGCATATCCAATGTTTTATATGTCTTGTATTATAATCTTGCTCCTCATTTAATACAACGCTCACACTATATTGAACCCTTTTGTGATATTTCATACTCTCCATACTATATTTGCGTATACTACCACCTCCGTCATATTTCAACTATTATACCATGTAATTCAACCTACATTCAGTCCATTATATATATATCAACATATATTAATATAAGTTATAACCTCCGCTTGTTCATTAACTTTCACAACATAGAATACACAATCATTCACATAATATTTTGGCTCTGCAGCTTTGAATGTAGGACCCACATCCTTGGTTCTCTTCCCCACACCTTCACCTTTGATCGGACAGTCAATTTTCTCTCACGCACCAACTGAGCTTTGGACCCCCATCTAATGGACGATGCGTAATATCATGCAACTTAAATGCTCGCTGCATGATTTTCCAAAATCACGCGAAAATTTTGTTTTACAAATCCACCTGAGGACACGTGTCCTTCAATGACACATATCGCGTTCATTTTGGCAATATTGCTTACCACTTCAAGCAATGCATGAACCCACTGGTTTTGTGGCCCCCCAGTTTTACTGTTCATGTTTGGGGTTCTGCTTAAATTCATGGTTCCACTTCAATAAAGAATTTCGAGTCTTCGTTATATACTTATACTTATAATCTTTGTTTAAAATTTATTTCTTATTTCTTCAGCTCTTGAATATATTAACCCTGTTTCAATGTTATGTTAATACAATGCTACCAATGCTACCATAAGGTTTATTCCCCTCATACACAGAGCCTCGGTTCCGCCTCTGCTTAATCATTTCACTGCTTGTTAACGGCTCTGCTTCTGTATTCTCTACCTCCGCCTTTCCTACTCGACCGTTTCATCTCTGCCTTTGTATTCTCTATCTCCGCCTCTACTGCTCTGCCTCCTTTCTCTATCTCTGCATCCTCTGTTGCTCGACTGTTTATATGTTGTCTCCTTTGCTTCTGCTGCTGTCCTTTATCTGTCTCTGCCTCTACTGCCTCCTTTGCCATCAATGACAACATTTCCAACACAGAAACCCAATCTGAATAAGAAAAACAAACCAACAAAGGGGTACCTCCTAAAATGTAATTTATACTAAATTGAATTGTTCCTTGAATATATCAAAGAATACATTTTTCTTCTTTCTAATGAATTTCATGTGGTGTCTACAGATACCAGGAAATAAGACCAAAAAAAATGAAATATCAGTATTGGCATGAGTAAAATATAAGAGGATGCCCAATAATTGATGGTAAAAAGTGGTACCAACTTTGGGTGTAGTGCAAGTCACATTAAGTTTGAATCTAGGCTAAAAGGGAGAAGGGGCTAGTTTATATTATTCTATGTGAAATCGATGAAGAAGGTCACATGCATACTTGGATTGGGAAAGTTGCTAACTTAAAAAGTGTCTAATTTACTATCCAACTTACAAAGTATCTAACTATCCTAACAAATATTGCAGCACTTGATTTGCAGATGACAAATTTTCTACATTAGTTCATAGATAATTTCAATAGAGCACTTCCAAAAAGTATTGATTCCAAAAGAAGATGGCATTCAAGGATGATATTTTATATGAATACACACATAATGGGCTTAAAGGACAAGATGAAAACACTAGAAGAATTGAATTGATTGAGCTCATTTGTATGAAATTATTAGAACTTCTTCAATGTTTCACCAATTTGGGAGCAGAAAGAGGATAGACAGGAATTTTTGACAGTTTTGAAGCTAATGGAACATATTTTGAAGCCATTGGAGCACTATAAAATGTTGTAATCACCATTCTTGAGCATAATGATATAGGTCTAAGCCATTGGAAGTTTGACCAAGGAGACGTAGCCTAAGTGGGGTGAAATCCTTCATCACTTGTTTTGTTGTGGTTATTTTTATGGTGTATTTGTCTCTTGTTTTCTACTATTTCAGAGCTTAAATTCATGCTTTATGCGTATAAAAATTTATCATAAAGGCTCATAAAATTCAATTTTTACACTTTCAATTTATACAACCTCAAGCACATTTACATTAAGATCTCATATAGATAAAATTGTCACTCAACATGCCCTATGTGAAATCTACTTACATCATTTTATTATTCCTTATAAGACAAAACATATTCCTATGCCCTACATAGGAGATATTAAACTATGATCCTTTCTATCTCATCTTGTGCATTAGGTCATATGGAAGATAGCCCAAGAGAATGTGGAACATTCCCAAGCTAACTATGAACTTAGAATTAGGGAAGAACCATCTAGATGAATGTATTTGGACCCAGAATTCTATTTCCAAGATACCCGAGGTTTCAATATAGTTGTGATATTTCATGCACGGATAATAGAGAAATGCATAAATTTTATCGATGATAATGCTATTGATGATATGCAAGGTGCTAACAAGAGATGAGATTTTTCCACCATTCTTATCTAGACCAAAGAACCTTTTGGATATCCAAATATTCCTAAGGTCATGGGGCAGTTGAACAGATATCTGCAATGTATTGAAAAAATAAGAGCTCACTGGATAGGTCTAAAGTCCTACTTCCCTTTGATTTTGTTACCTTTGGATAAATATAAGCCAATGTATGAGTTAACAAAGGTGGAATAGCTCTGGGCAACATAAGTGAGAGTGGCAGCTGGATTTAGGGCACCTAGGGAAGAAAGAGGGGAAGGTTATCAACTTAGCACACTACATGAGACATATTCATGGGAAAATATTGACATCAAATAAAGATTGGATGCATTGGGACATGCAACAAAGTAAGTTCGGGGGGAGATGTTGAGCCCTCTAATGTTTCATTTTATTATCCCTTTTCCAAAATGTGAAACTACCTTAACTACTTTATGTTATCTCCTTTTTGTGACAATATCCTATTCATTATCATGTTTTTATTAAGAATTTGCAGTGCTTATAAAACCATGTTATTCAAGTGATCATTTAGACTATTAATTAGTCTCTGCCTGATTTTGGGTTTCTTATGTATTGGTTTGGAGCCGTATGTTTGATTGGTTTTATATTTTCAAAGAGCGCACGATTTTTGGAATGATGTTATTCCAATTTTGTTACTTGTAAGACATGATATAGTTATTCTATTACAATATTGGAAATTGAAAATTTGTTCTTTCACAAATGCTCAAGTGAAAAAGCGACAAAGGACAACCCAACATGGGATTTGAAGTCGCTATGTCAGTTGGATTATATTTTAACAAATCACTCTCTTTTTGAACTATGGATGTCACAACATAAGATCCATAACAAATTATTGTCACAATATGTATTGATTAGTTTTGATTTTCGATGGGAATATTACTCATACGATTTGTATAAATTCAAGTGCCTTAGAGGTTGCTAGGACTATTGAACCTTTTCGAGAATGGAGGCCTATATCACGAATTTTTGTATCAGTTTGATCTAATATATTATTTAGCCTCTTCTGAAGTCTTAGTCGTGTGAGTAATTTCTTCATCCCTAGTTGGTGAAGGAAGGTCCCCATTCATTGATTAGGTGTTACAAATTTGTTGATAGTTAGATTAATTGAGTATATCTGAGTATGTTTATGATTTAATTGTATAATAGTTTCCATTTACAATAGTTGGTATATGTGCTTATTGTTTGGACGATATTGGGAATTCTTGTAATCACGTGAGATGATACTTGTAGCATAACTGGGTTTATTTACTATTCCTATGGATGTTGTTTCTCATTATTTTTAACTCAATATTATCTTTTGATTCATTGAATATTGTTTCCTATCATGAATGCTTGAGTTAGCCTTTATTATGCACTCATGTGACTCATACAATGATTGCTAATCATTGTAGTTGTTACTTATGGAATATTGGCTTGTTAAGATAGGACTTGAATCATTTTGTGGTGATTTTACTGTTACTTTATGAATGTGAAGTTTGTGGCTAATTCGGGTATCACATTAGCTATTTCAAGTTCCCGCCTTTAATTCCTTTCGTGTGACTGAATTTGTATGTGATTTCTTAACTACACGACCATTGGAAGTTTGACATTAAAATCCATACCTCATTTTCATTTACTTTTCACACAACCTTGAAACAACGAGATGATCTTTAGTTTGACAAAGTAAATGAGAAGTGTCATAGTTTCCTCAAGCATACAATTGTAGTGGTCAATGATCTATATAGGATCAAAGAAGTTGTACAAGTTAAAATTTAATGTTGATGGGAGTACAAACGAATATAAGGAAATATGGTTGCAAAGGACTATTCACAAAAAGAAGGAATATATTATGAGGATACTTTTGCACTAATAGTGAAAATGAACACAATCAAAGTAAATGAGAAGTGTCATATTTTCCTCAATTACGTGTGCAATCAAGTTTTTTATATGGAGATTTAAAAGAAAGGGTTTACCTTTTGAACTAGAAGGATTTCTAAAACAAGGTCAAGAACATCATGTCTACAAGTTGAAGAGAGTCTTACATAGACTTAAATAGTCCCCAAAATCATGGCATCAAAAAATAAACATCTTCTTTTTTCAATAATATTTACTACCAACATTGAGAGATTGTTAGTCTTATTTAGAAAAACACAATTGAAATAAAATTCACTCCAAACTAGCAACAATATATAAAAAAATTCACATATAACTAAATCCTCTAAACTGGTATAAGATAAATTAAATAGAATAAAACTAAGCTTAAATTCTCCCGAATTGATTTTAAAATTACTTAATTTTAGCTTCTAATTGACTCATCTTCTCAATTATTTACTCATCAAACATCTACTATGTATGTAAGGGTGGACACATTTGTTGGTAAAGGAATCTTCGTACATATGCTCTGAAGTATTTTCTTTTCTCATCCTTAAAGGATTTCAATATACTTGTGACTTGTGTATGCAATGTGTCTACATAAAAATATCCAGGACATAAAATCATTAAAAGGACGAAATGCATGGAAGAGACCATGACCATATATGTGAAAGAAGGAAAGGAAATAACTTTATTTCAAATTTTGTTAGTGGTATAGTTCATTTGGGTTGCTTGATAGTGATTCTAGAAATGGATTAAATTGGACCTTACAAGAAAGTTGAGGGAGAATTTAATAATTTTATATTGAATTTTATTGGCACATGCTATGTTGCAAGAATTTTGCTTGTTTTAATATACTTTAATTAAGATTTGATAATTTTATCTATGTTTGAAATGGTTGAGTAAGTATAAAATATGTAAATAAGGACTAATGATTTATAAAATGGAAATCTCTAGAGATTAAAATTTTTTTTATGAAAATAAGACTAATGATTTATTGACCAAGACATAAAGGTGGAAAGATTTGGATTGCTCGGCTATGAATTTGGTCTAAGTAAATTATGGTTATTGATACATAAATTATTATTATGTTAATTTAATTTGTATAGATTTATTCAAATACAAAAATTTATTAAAAGAAAATGGTTAATTAAAACTATTTGCGTACATTTATTCTAATAGCATGTAGAAATACTAATGACATATTGACTTTGAAATAAGATGAAGAAAGTTGAGGAAAATCAATAATTTTATTGAAATTTTTCTCAATCCTTATGATGCTTTTTAGTATATTGACTATTATAGTTTTAATATAAATAATATACTTGATATTAATTTTGATCTATTAATTTTATAGTTAAATCCTTTGAAAGGACATTAGAAGTTGAAATATCTAAAAGTCAAAGAAAATATAATGAAAGAAAAACTAATTACTATTGACTAGGATAAGAAGTGAAAAAAGTTGAGATAATAAATAATTCTATTTGGAATTTATTTGGTAGTGAATTCTACATAAAGTTTTTTGGAAAGATAGGATAAATAGAAATATCAAAAAACCTAAACAAAGATAATGAAATAAAGAATAATGATTTATTGACTATGACATATAGGTGGAAAGATTTGGATCATTCATTTATTTTATTTGGAATTTGGTGAGTGAATTTGGTCCATAATAAGATGGCTAGATTTGCAAATTTTGTTTCCCTAGTTAACATATCGGCTAAACGATTTAGTCTCCCACATTTATGTTCTATATCAAAATCAAAAGTATCAAGCCAAAGTGCCCATTTCTATATCCTAGAATAGCTTTCAATGAGTAACTTATTAGATTTTAGCATTCCAGGAAGGATTTTTAGATCAATTTTGATCAAGAAATGCAAATCTTTAAAATATAGCTTGAAATAATAGATAGTTTTCTTGACTGCAAGAAGGGTGGACATATTTTTTGGTACATGAATCTTCAAACATATGCTTTGAAGTGTTGTCTTTTCTCATCCTTAAACGATTTCAAGATACTTGTGTATGCAATGTGTCTACATAAAAAATATCTGAGACATAAAATCATTAAAAGGACGAAATGCATGGAAGAGACCATGACATATAGGTGAAAGGAGAGGAACTAATTTTATTTTAATTTTTGTTAGTGGTATAGTTCATGTGGGCTGCTCGATAGTGATTCTAGTAATGGATTGAATTGGAGCTTACAAGAAATTTGAGAGATAATTTAATAATTTTCTATTGAAATTGGTTGGCACATGCTACATTGCAAGAATTGTGCTTGTTTTAATATACTTTAATTAAGATTTGTTAATTTTAGGATTTTTTAATTTTATGTGTGTTTGAAATGGTTAAGTATAAAATACGTAAAGGAGGACTAATGATTTATAAAATGTAAATCTCTAGAGATTAAAACAAAATTGATTAAAAGAAGACTAATGCTTTATTGACCAAGACATAAAGGTGAAGCGAGTGGAATCATTCAATTATGAATTTGGTCCAAGTAAATTATGGTTATTGGTACATGAATTATTATAATGTTAATCTAATTTGTATAGATTTATTCTAATACAATAAGTTATTAAAATAAAATGGTTAATTAACAAAATTTGCATAGATTTATTCTAATAGCATGTAGAAAAAATAATGACATGTTGACTTTAAAATAAGATGAAAAAAGTTGAGGAAAATGAAAAAATTTATCTAAATTTTGCTAATCCATATTATGCTTGTTAGTATATTGACTATTATAGTTTTAATACAAATAATATAATTGATATTAAAGTTTGATCTATTAATTTTATAGTTAAAGCTTTTGAAAGGACATAACAAGTTGAGATGTCTAAAAGTGAAAGCAAATATAATGAAAGAAGCACCAGCTACATATTGACTAAGATAAGAAGTGAAAAAAGTGGAGATACTCATTAATTCCATTTGGAATTCAATAAGTGCTCATAATTTATTTTCATTAATTCTACATAAAGTTTTTTTGGAAAGATAGAATAAATTGAAATATCAAAAAACCTAAACAAAGATAACGAAAGAAAGACTAATGATTTATTGACTAGGACTTATAGGTGGAAAGAGTTGGATCATTCATTTATTTCATTTGTAATTTTGTGAGTGAATTTGGTCCATAATAAGATGTATAGATTTGAAAAAATTTCTTTCCTAGTTAATATATCAACTAAACAATTTAGTCTCCCACGTTTATGTTCTATATCAAAATCAAAAGTAGCAAGCCAAAGTGCCCATTTCTATATCCTAGAATATCTTTCAATGAGTAAATTTTTATATTTTAGCATTCCAAGAAGTATTTTTAGATCAATTTTGATTAAGAAATGCACAGGTTTAAGATATAGCCTAAAACATTAGATAGTTTTCTTGCCTGCAAGAAGGGTGGACACATTTTTCGGTACAAGAATCTTCGTACATATGCTCCGAATTGTTGTATTTTCTCATCATTAAATGATTTCAAGATACTTGTGATTTGTGTATACAATGTGTCTACATAAAAATATATCAAACATAAAATCATTAAAAGGACACAATGCAAGGAAGAGACCATGAGCATATTGGTGAAAAAAAGGAGAGGAACTAACTTTATTTGAAATTTTGTTAATGGTATAGTTCATGTGGGTTGCTCGGTAGTGATTCTAGTAATGGATTGAATTGGAGCTTACAAGAAAGTTACGATAGAATTTAATAATTTTATATTGAATTTGGTTGGCACGTGCTATGCTACAAGAATTGCACTCGTTTTAATATACTTTAATTAAGATTTGTTAATTTTAGGATTTGTTAATTTATGTCTATTTGAAATGGTAAATTATAAAATACATAAAGGAGGACTAATGATCTATAAAATGGAAATATCTAGAGATTAAATCAAAATTGATGAAAAGAAGACTAATGGTCTATTGACCCAGAGATAAGGGTAGGGAGAGTTGGTCATTCAAGTATGAATTTGGTCCAAGTAAATTATGGTTATTAGTACATGAATTATTATTATGTTAATTTATTTTTTATAGATTTATTCTAATACAAGAATTTATTAAAATAAAATGGCTAATTAACACAATTTGCATAGATTTATTCTAATAGCATGTAGAAAGACTAATGACATATTGACTTTAAAATAAGATGAAAAAAGTTGAGGAAAATCAATAATGTTATCTAAATTTTTCTCAATCCCTATTATGCTTGTTAGTATATTGACTATTATATTTTTCATATAAATAATATCATTGATATTAATTTTGATCTATTAATTTTATAGCTAAATCCTTTGAAAGGACATAACAAGTTGAAATGTCTAAAAGTCAAAGAAAATATAATGAAAGAAGAACTAGTTACGTATTGACTAGGATAAGAAGTGAAAAAGTTGAGATACTCATTAATTCTATTTGGAATTTAGTAGGTAGTGATAATTTATGTTCATTAATTCTACATAAAGTTTTTTGGAAAGATAGAATAAATACAAATATCAAAAAACCTAAACAAAAATAATGAAAGAAAGATTAATGATTTATTGACTAGGACATATAGGTGGAAAGAGTTGGATCATTCATTTATTTTATTTGGAATTTGGTGAGTGAATTTGGTCCATAATAAGATAGCTAGATTTTCAAATTGTTCTTCCCTAGTTAACATATCAACTAAACAATTTAGTCTCCCACATTTATGTTCTATATCAAAATCAAAAGTATCAAGCCAAAGTGCCCATTTCTATACCTAGAATAGCTTTCAATGAGTAACTTACTAGATTTTAGCATTCCAAGAAGGAATTTTAGATCAATTTTGATTAAGAAATGCATAGGTTTAAGATATAGTATGAAATAATAGATAGTTTTCTTGACTGCAAGAAGGGTGGACACATTTGTTGGTACATGAATCTTCATACATATGCTCCGAAGTGTTGTCTTTTCTCATCCTTAAACGATTCAAGATACTTGTGACTTGCATATGCAATGTGTCTACATAAAAATATCTAAGACATAAAATCATTAAAAGGATGAAATGGAGGGAAGAGACCATGACCATATAGGTGAAAAAATGAGAGGAACTAACTTTATTTGAAATTTTGTTAGTGGTATGGTTAATGTGGGATGCTCCATAGTGATTCTAGCAATGGACTGAATTGGACCTTACAAGAATGTCGAGAGATAATTTAATAATTTTATATCGAATTTGGTTGGCGCATGTTGTGTTGCAAGAATTGTGTTTGTTTTAATATACTTTAATTAATATTTGTTAATTTATGTGTGTTTGAAATGGTAGAGTAAGTATAAAATAAGTAATGGAGGACCAATGATTTATATAATGGAAATTTCTAAAGATTAAAACAAAATTAATGAAAATAAGACTAATGATTTATTGACCAAGACATAAAGGTGGATAGAATTGGATCATTCCGGTATGAATTTGGTCCAAGTAAATTATGGTTATTGCTACATGAATTATTATTATGTTAATTTAATTTGTATAGATATATTCAAATACAATAAGTTATTAAAAGAAAATGGTTAATTAGCATAATTTGCATAAATGTATTCTAATAGCATGTAAAAAGACTAATCACATATCAACTTTAAAATAAGATGAATAAATTTGAGAAAAATCAATAATTTTATTTAAATTTTACCCAATCCCTTTAATGCTTGTTAGTATATTAACTATTGTAGTTTTAATATAAATAATATAATACATATTAATTTTAATCTATTAATTTTATAATTAAAACCTTTGAAAGGACATAACAAAAATATATAAAAGACATAAGTAAATATATAAAAGAATTACTTGAAGGATTTAATACAGATGAATGTAATGCAGTGTCTACTCCATTGGAACAAAATCTCAAACTTCTTGGAACAAAGAAGTTGATGGTACTTTATATCAACGGTTGGTGGGAAGTTTAAATGAGCTCACCACAACTAGTTCTGATATTGCTTATTACCATGAAATCTCTCATTGAGAAAACACGTCTTTGAATGGGTCCACCTTCAAGTACGCCATGGAGTACCTTCAAGCACGCCGTGGGTCCACCAGTCACATTCTGTTTTTTTCCCTTTTTTCATGTCCTATTCACACCTTTCAACCAACCCTGCATTACTATATAAGGGTGGCCTCAATGAATTTATTACTACGAAGCAAAGAACAGAAAGGCAAGGCCTCAAGGATTTTGGTGGCTTGAGAGAAATGGATAAAGTTGTTATGCCCGTTATTATTCAGATTCTAGTGTGCTTTATGATCTTCAGAACCAGAACTGTGGTGGATACTGTAAGTAACTTAGGGGACCCATTTTACTCTAATATTCATGGGGAATACAGTGGAAGTGAAAGTGGAATACAGTGGAAGTCATTTTTAAGTAACTCAGGGGACCCATTTTATTCTAATATTCATGGGGAATACAGTGGAAGTGAATGTGGAATACAGTGGAAGTCATTTTTAAATTGAGCGAGTTGACCTTCCTCAATCTTAGTACAAACTTGCTTACTGGTAGAATACCTAAGGGTGTTGCCAATTTGAAGAAGCTCGAACAAATTTATCTTGACTCGAATAATAGGAAACCTACCTGTGTTGGAAAATTTGTTCTTGTTTGCTAATAATTTAAGTGGTTGTATTCCAAATAGAATTGGTAAGCTGCAGGCCCTCATAGAATTAGGCATATATAATACCAGTTTTTCTGGTAAGATACCTGAAAGCATTACTGATTTAATTCTACTTATGAAGTTGGATTTATCTGGAAATTGCCTAGAGGGGCCAATTCTAGATGGTATTAGTAAATGTGTTGCACTGGAACAGTTAATATTGTCAAATAACAAGTTGAATGGAAATATCCCTGCATCTATAAGGATTTGTGCTTCCTTACAAAGATTGAAGGTGTCAGATAATTTTCTTACTGGAGAGTGGATATAAGATTTCCAGTTTCTATGGAAGTTTTCTCTACTCATTCTAATAATTTTTCTGGGAGTCTGCCCATTTCTTTCGCAAACTGTAATATGTGAGCTTCCCCAATATCTTGCATATTAAATATTTTGGCCATTTAAGAGTTTTAAGTGTGGGTTATAATAAGTTTTATGGTAAAATTCCGAAATGGTTCACAAATCTCACTAAGTTGTAAGTATTGGATCTTTACAACAATAATTTTATTGGAAGAATACCATTCAATCTGGAGAGACTTCAAGGATTCAAAATCGGTGGCTCTTCTCAAGTCTTGGGCAATAAACTATATGCAGATTTTGTGGTTGTTATAAAAGGGTATGAGTATTTTCTCACATATTTGTTGGAAACAAACACAATACTTGACTTTTCCAACAATGATCTTAATGGTGGAATTCCTACAAGCATAGGAAGTTTGAGTAGTTTAAGATTATTGAATTTATCTGGAAATCAATTAGGGTGGAAAATCCCCACCTCTTGCTGAGATATTTACTTTGGAACAATTGGACTTGTCCAAAAATAAATTGAGTGGAGAGATACCTCAAGAGCTCTCCAAGCTATATAGCTTGGCATTTTTAAATGTTACATCAAACAAAATTTGTGGGCACATCCCAGAATGAACACAGTTAAAGCACTTTTGGTGTGACTTCATTTCAAAGAAATAAGTGTCTGTGTTGTGATTTATTCAGGCCGTGTAAGGAAGGTAACCAATTGCAATCATGCAAGAACACATGTAATCAAACTCACCCATGCAAAGGCATTGACAAATATAATAGTTGAGTCATGTAAATGAAAAAATTTCATTGATTGCAGTAGGGTTAGGAGCATGGATTGGATTTGGTGTCATTATTACTCTGATGACCACATGGGATAAAGCCAGACACTGGGTAATTCCTTTCAGCAGACAACCATTCTATGGAGTATATAAATTTCCTAAATAGCTAGGAAATTTATTCTACCTCTTTAAGTTGTTATGATATAGTCAAAATGATAATGGAAAACCTTATATTATGATATTCTTTTCAGGAAAATAAAGTGGATTCAAAATCTTTGTAATAGGGAAATTATATATTTTAAAAATAATAATGGAACTTTTAATATGTGTTGTTTACTCATATTATTTTGTATATGTCATTAATTTTTATTTGAAATTTGACATAATTTTGTTGGAATAACAAGTTTGAGTTATGAAATCTACTTAATCCAAGTGCTCCAATTCTTTTATGCATTCAAAAACACATTTTAAACAACAAAAAACCATAAACTTTGACAAAAAAATTATTCTCTTATTCTAATGAAAAAACCAAAACATAGATTAATTACACTATGCATATTTATTACGTTTTAGTTACTATTATTCATCTATTTTAATTTTTATTTATTATTGTTAAATTGATACTAATGGTTTTGTTAAAAGAAAAAGAATTCAAATGTAAAGATGTTAAAAGGTGTTTTAGTTAAATTATTTTGATTTTTTAATTAAAATATAGTTAAATTATTTTAATATTAATTTTGTATTAATTGGCAAGCTAAATTTCAAATTGAACAAATGGAATTGGAATGATTGCTTCATATTTTTGAGTAACTAATAGGAATTTCATGATTTTTTTTTTTTAATAATTTAGTTAAATCATAATCAATAACTTTTTGTCACTAAAAATTCTAACTTGTCTATCACTTTTTAAATAATTTTATGTAGCTGAATGAGTAATCATGATAGCTTTTAAAGAAAAATTAAAGGTGATAGATTTTCTGATAAAAATGGCAGGATCAAATTAATTAAAGCAATATTGGTTATCTCTACTCCGAGAGACTACACTGGGAGGGACTGCATCCGCAGGTCGCTCTACATTATCATTACAATACAATCAATATATAGCTTACATGCTTCAGGGAAGTTAGAACCAATACCTAAGAAATAAGAACACACTCATAATCTAAGGTTCAGGTGAACTGATTCTCTCTAATATAGTTCTCCATTATCTTCAACACTCCCCCTTAATGGATAAAGGGTTCACAAATATTCCTAACATGTCCCTAAACATCCCAAATTTAATTCTACCAAGGGGCTTGGAAAAAATATCGGCAGCATTATCACAATTATTACAGTATACAATATGGATTTCTTTTGACTAAACTTTCTCTGTGACGAAGTGGAAGTGAGTATCTATGTGCTTAGTGTTTTTATGGAACACTGGATTGTTTGCGATTTTGATGGAGCTTTGGTTGTCGCATCTGATTACTGTTGCAGCTTTCTGTTCTTCTCCTGCATATTGGAGAAGTCACCTCAACTAAACTGCCTCACAAGTTGCTGCACACATCGCTTGGTACTCTACTTCCACTGAAGACAAGGAAATTGTATTATGATTTTTACTACTCCACGCTATTACCTTGGACCCAATGCTAAATGCATAGTTTGTAATGGATCACCTGTCATCTACGTTTCAAGCCTAGTCAGAATCTGAAAAACCTGTCAATTTCACATCACAAGAATCAGTATACAAAATTCCATATTCTAAGGTTCCTTATAGATACTTTAAGACGCCTTTAGCTGCAATCCAATGGCTCTCAAGTGGCTTGGACATAAATTACTTAATGCACTAACTGCATAAGCCAAATCTGGTCTAGTAGTGGTCAAGTAGATTAAACTCCCGAGCACTACATGTACAATGTTGTAGTTGCCTTCTTTGAACCATCCTCACACTCAATTTTAGTGTTTTGTTGGAGCGATACTACTGCAGACTTACACTGGTCCATCTTAAAAATTTTCAGAAGACTCCTTACACACTTACTCTGTGCTAGAAAGGTCTATCCTGAATCTCTTCAAATCTCTATACCCAAACAGTAGCGAAGCTCACCGAGGTCTTTCATATCAAACATTTGTGACATCTGCACATTGATTTCTTCAATGAGTTTATTTACATTTCCTATAATGATGAGATCATCTACATATAAAGAAATCAAAACTATTCTCCCCTTTTCATCAAACACAATATAGAGATTGGGGTCATTTTTTATTTTATTATAGCTGTGTTGTAAGAAGAATGAATCAATTTTATCGTACCATGATATTGGAGCATGTTTTAGTCCATATAAAGCTTTCTTTAATCTACAGACTAAATTTTCTTTTCCATATTTTTAAAACCCCTCATGTTTCTTTAGATAGACTTCCTCTTTCAACTCCCCATTCAAGAAAGCAGACTTAACATCTAGCTAGTGCATTTTCCAGTGGTGTTTAGTAGCTAAGGAAATTAACATTTTGATTATATTAAGTTTAGCTATGGGGGCGAAGCTTTCCTCATAGTCTATACCTTCTTTTTATGAATACCCCTTTGCAACTAGCCTAGATTTATACTTCTCCATGCTCCCATCTACTTTAAATTTGGGTTTGTATAACCATTTGCAACCTATGGTATGTTTACCCTCATGTAATTCAACTAACTCCCAAGTTTTGTTTTTAAGAATTGATTCATGTTCCTCTTCCATCGCTTCCCTCCATTCATTATATTGACTTGCTTCTTTATAACTAGAGGGTTCAAAAACTCTTAACATGCGAGTTATAAAAGCATTCTCACTATATCTTGCAGGCAGTTGTGTTTTCCTACCTGAACTCTTGAGAGTTGGAGTGACATCCAACATGTTCTGATAATCTCTTGATGGACTTGGTTCGATGATTTCATCTGAAATGTCTGCTTCTTTCTGTTGTTGTTGCTCCTGCTGCTGCTTTTGTTCCTGCTTCTTCTAGGTTTCTTCTCCTTCACCATTCCCATATTCCACCAATAATGGAATGTCCCAATCATCATTTTTGTTTTCACTATTTCCATCATATACCTTTTCATGAAAAACTACATCTCTACTCGCAAAAACTTTATGAGTAGAGTGATTAAACAACTTGTAAGCTTTAAATTCGGTACAATACCCAACAAAGGTACATTTGATGGCCTTTACATCAAGTTTCATTTTGACTTCCTTTGGTACATGGGCAAATGCTTTGTAACCAAATACTCTCAAATGCTTAATTGAAGGCTTAAAACCTAATAATGCTTCAAAAGGTGTTTTAGATTCCAAACTTCTTGTAGGACTTCTGTTTTTCAAATAAATAGTTGTATTTATAGCTTCAACCAAAAACCCATTAGAAAGATTCTTACCTTTCAGCATACTGCAAGCACACTCCATGAGGGTTCTGTTTCTCCTTTCTGCAACCCCGTTCTGCTGTGGAGTGTGGGGTATTGTATATTGTTTCATAATTCCATGTTCTTTGCAATACTTACTAAGATCAGCCTTCATGTACTCTCCCCTTTGATCTGAGCGGAGAATCTTGATGTATTTTCATGTCTGCTTCTCTATTTTCTTCTAAATTTCTTGAAGTATTAAAAACATGACTCTTTTTGCTGAGGAAATATACCCACATAAATCTAGTACATTCATCGACAAAAAATAAAAAGTAATATGCACCTCCCAAATATCTTGACTTCATAGGCCCACATAAGTCAGTGTGAACTAAATCAAGTATATCTCTTTGTTTTCTATTAGCATTAATAGGAAAATAATCTCTGTGCACATTCCCAAGAGCACGTGCTTCACAATTGACTGGAATATGCTTTAAATCAGGAAGACCAGTAACCATACCTTTCTTATGAATTAACTGCAAATCTTTGAAATTTATATGACCAAATATCCGATGCCATAGTTCTTCCAGAGACATGCCTGACAAAGTCAAGGCTTGATGTGGCACAATTCTGACATCCAGATTGTAAAGGTTTCCCACACGAATTCTTGTTGCAATGTTCTTCATAGAATCCAACAAATATTTAACAACAGAATATGATTTATAAAATTCTACCTTAAGATTCTGATCTGTTATCATCGAAACATAAATCATATTCTTATTGATGTCGAGTACATACATCATGTTCGGAATTAGCCTAACATTAACATTAGGTAGAATACAGGAATGTTATCATGTCCTTTGATTGGGTACCCCCTATCGTATCCAAGGTAGATTTTAGCTCTAGTGTTGGTTTCCTTGAAGTCCTTGATCCATTGTCTCTTGTTGTTGAAAATTCAACAAGAAATGTGTGTCTAATTTAATTTTCCCTTAATTAAATTGGAAAATAAATTGTAATCTTATCTCATAATCTCTTGTAATAGTTAACTGAGTGTGATAGACTCAGTTAGCTCATGAAATTCGAGTTGAGGGTGGCTGCTGAAGCATGTAGAGTGATTCTATTTGTTTTAGAGTCCAAGTTGCAGCTAGTGTATTACTTTAATGCATGAAAAATCAGTTAACTAAATTAAGTGAGTTAACGTTAGTGTAACTAGTTGTAACTGATTGTTGCACTAGTGAGAGGTCAAGTGAATTAAATCAGATTTAATTCACATGCAGTGATTTGTCGAGTGACTGGTGATTTACTATTAATAGTTGCATGCATGTCAGTTCTGATGAAGACCCAGTTGAGATAGAGGTTAAAGGGATGTTATTATCAGTTATATTATTAATAAATTGCCGACGCACAATTAGACAACCATAGGATTGCCCATGATGTATTGCACAATTTTGGAAGGTTTAATTTTCTAATTAATAGGGATCAATTGTTCTTCGAATTGTGCAAGAAAGGCAGGTTGAGCAGAGGTAGGAAATTGGCTAAGTGTTTTTCGATTTTGTCTAGATCAGTGTGAGACAATTGGTAGAGTGCAACAATCTCTTGTGAGAAGAGTGCATTGTAATGTTTCATGATTCCTTGGTTAATTATATAATAAAAATAGAGGGGTTTTTAGCAGCAAGATTTCCCCAGGAAAAATATGTGTTGTGCGATTGATTTGCTTCCTTCTATTTCTTGGTGTGATTGTGCGATCGTGTTTATTTTCCGCAAATATTGTAGAAGGATTCAATATCTTGTTTTAGTATATTACATGATCGGATTGAATCCATTGGTGTAATTTCCACATGGTATCAGAGCACCAGAAATCACTACAGTGGAGAAGGAATTGAGTTTGTGTTGAACAAAATTCAAATTTGCAAAAATATTCTTTGGTGCGACATGCGGATCAAGATGGCTTTCAATGGATTAAGATTGGAATATGCACTAGAGGGAAATTATAATTATATTGCATGGAAAGTTAGAATGGAGGCAGTTCTAGAGGAAAATGGGTTGAAATAATTGATCAACGATGATATTCCAAGGCCTGCAGCAACAAACACCTCTCTTCTGGATGCTTGGCAAAAGAAGGTTGCAAAGGTGAGGAGGATCTTATTAGAGGGAGTTTGAGATCACATTGTCTCGAGTCTCCATGGCAAGGCGACTCAATGTGCAATGTGGAAGGCCTTGACAGATATGTTTCAGAACAGTAGTGACCACAAAAAATTGGCACTGAAAGACAAGCTCAAGAAAATAAAAATGGAGAAAGGAAACACTATTCTGAAATACTTGATCAAGTTCATCCAATGTCGGGATGAGCTTGGAAGTGCTTTGATTACTGTAGCATATGATGATTTGGTGAGCCTAGCACTTCTAGGACTTCCCAAGAGTTTTCATAATTATCAAGACTCTGTCAATGGGAGGGAGAAGCTACCAGATTAGGAGCGGGTTTGGTCGGATTTGGTACAATAATAATTCAGGCAGAATACCACGGATGGATCCTCATCCAAGACAGATGATGAGGAAAATTGCACCTTGGCTGGTAAGGCAAAGAAGGGGAAGGGAAATAAATCCTATTCCAAATATGAGACTGAAAAGAAGGCAAGAAGCGTGACATGTCCAGAGTGAAATGTCTTCACCGTCACGAACATGGATATTATGCCCCTAATTGTCCACAGAAGAAGAAGAAGAACAATAAGGCTTCAGGATCTGCAATGGGTGTTGCTTTGGCTTCACATTTCAAGTTGAACTTCTCACTCATCGCATGCATGGTGTCTAGTGCGATGGGATTAGTGTGGTACTTGGATAGTGGTGCATCTTTCCACATGACGGGAGACAAAGGACTCGTTAGTAGCTTGGAGGAGAAGGATCTTCAGATGCACATCAAGATGGGTGATGATGAGAGGTATAGCACTACCAGGATTGGTATAGTTACTTTCCATAGACAGATAGGTAAACCTTTCTTATTAAAATATGTCATGCATGTACCAGACTTCAAAAATAATTTAGTTTTAGTTTCTATGTTGGAGGATAGAGGATATGATGTGGTTTTTAGTGAAGGGAAAGCATTCCTTCATCACAAAGCCACGAGACAGGTTAAGAAGACTGGGGTTTGCGTGAAGAACCTCTACAAAATTGACGTAGATGGCTGCGCAAAATTGATGAGTAAAGTAGATAGAGTGGTGAGTCGGGATGAGGGTGAGTTATGACACAGGATATTGGTCCATCTACACCACAGTCCTTTGAAGGCCATGCAAAAAATTTCTACAGGGCTTCCAAAGGGTGCTCTTGCGCAGATAGACACATGTAAGGGATGTACCATGGCGAAGTACACAAAGGCCACTTTTCATGAGAAGGAGAACCGAGCAGCGTAAATCCTTGAGGGAGTTCACTCAGATGTGGGTGGACCATTCTCTACAGCTTCTACAAAAAATCAGAACTTCTACAACAAAGCACAACTTCTACTTTATGCAGAAGAAAGATAAGACATTCTCAAAATTTTGTGAGTTCAAAGAATTGATTGAGAAAAATACAGGGAAGTAGGTGAAGGCTTTGAGGAGCGATAATGGTGGTGAGAACATCTCCAATGAATACAAAACTTCTATGCCAAAGAAGGAATTCAGAGAGAGTTGGTTGCACCTCATAACCCACAACAGAATGGGGTTGCAGAAAGAAAGAACGAAACAATTTTAGGTGCGGCATGAGCTATGTTACATGATTAGGGCCTACTGTTGTATCTGTGGGTAGAAGCATGAAACACAATGGTATTTTTGCAGAACCATAGTCCTCATAGGATACTTGGCATGAGTACACCAAAGGAGGATTTTTCTGGTAAGTACCTGATGTTTCATATTTTAAATTTTTTGGCTCATCTGTTTATGGCCATATGACCAAAGATTCTAGAAAGAAGCTAGAACCAACATTAGAGATTGGGATATTTTTGGGGTACACTGATACTCCCCACAACTATCGGGTGTATTTTCCAAACATCAGGATGACAGTTGTTAGACAGGATGTAAAAATTGATGAGGAGAAAGCCATGCAATTGTCCCTTGAGAGGGAGCTTGATTTGCATATAGATGAGGAACTCTTGGTTCCAAAGGATGAACCTCAAGATGTGGAGCTACCACATGAGGAGCATTATGGAGTGGCAGAAACCACTCATGCAGAGCCATCCACCAAACATGGTAGGAGGTGCACCACAGAGGCTGACAGATTGAGACTTGATGCAGCAGAACATGTAGGAGAACCTACATCACAGCGCAGACAAAGACAGTCACCAGATAGGTATACTGGATACATGGCTCTTATGAGCAAGTGTATTGTGACAAAACCATCCTCTTTTGAGGAAGCAGTATAACAACCAACTTGGGTTGACTCCATGGTTGAGGAGTATGACTCCATTGTCAGGAATAGTGCATGGGATGTTGTCCCAAGACCAGTCAGGAAGTCACTGGCTGGATCTAGATGGATCTATAAAGTGAAGCAGGTAGCAGATGGGAGTGTGGAGAAGTAAAAGGCTAGATTTGTAGCTCGAGGATTCTCAGAGGTTGGAGGGATTGACTATGAGGATAATTTTTCACCAGTTACATGGTACTCATTGATTAGATCTATCCTTGCACTCTTAGCGCAGATGGGTTGGAAGATACATTAGATGGATGTGAAGACTGCATTTCTCAATGGATTTATTGAGGAAGAAGTGTACATTGAGCATCCAGAAGGTTTTGAGACCTTTGACAAGGAGTCGCATGTGTGCAGACTCAAGAGAGCATTGTATGGTTTGAAGCAAGCACGTCGTGCTTGGTACACCAGGATCGACAGCTATTTCACCGGGTTGGGCTTCACAAAGAGTGAAGCGACTACGAACATGTACCAAATTGTGGTTGATGGTAAGCTTCTGATTATTGTACTTTATGTAGATGATCTTATTCGACATGTGATGAGTAGCTCATAACTTCTTGCAAAGGGGATGTTGCAAGAGAGTTTGAGATGAAGGACATGGGACTCCTTCTCTATCTCCTCAGTTTGGAGATATGGCAGCAGGATAGGGAGCTATTTTGTCTTAAGGAAAGTATGCAAAGATATTCTGAGGAATTTCCACATGGAGAGCTGTAAACCCATGGAGACTCCTATTTCAGGAAACTGGAGGAAGGATGATGGTAATTCAGGTGAGATAGTGGACACTACTGTTTACAGGAAGCTTTTGGGTTCACTCATGTACTTGGTGAACACATAACCATAAATATGCTATGTAGGTAACCAGCTTAGTCAAGCTATGGTTAAGTTGACCAAGCTCTTTTGGAAGGTGGGGAAGCATGTCTTGATATATCTCAGGGGCACTACAAAGTGTGGATTACGGCACAGATGGACAGAGGGACTGAAGCTTCAAGGCTTCACCAATGTAGATTGGGAAGGCAGTCCATTAGACAGGAAGAGCACATCAGGAGGGATATTTAGCATAAGTTCGACATCAGTTTCTTGGTACAGAAGGAAGAAAGGATTAGTTGCACTCAGTTCAGCTGAGGTAGAATACATGGCAGCCAGTCAGACAAAATTTGAGGCCATCTAGATGAGGAAGATACTTGTTGGTTTTTTTGGTCATCAGATGGATCCTACGGTGATACATTGTGATAACCATATTTTCATAAAGCTCTTGGTTAATCCAGTATTCCATGACAGGTCCAAGCATATTGACATCCGGTACCACCATCTCAGAGATTGTGTTCAGAGACACATTATGTTACTTCAGTACATTCCCACGGAGGATCAGGATGCAGATATTCTGACAAAGGCGCTCACCAAGAGAAAATTCTAATACCACAGAGGCAAGATTGGGGTAGCTGATAATCCATTTCTTGTTGAGAGGGAGTGTTGAAAAGTCAACAAGAAATGTGTGTCTAATTTAATTTTCCCTTAATTAAATATGACAATAAATTGTAATCTTATCTCATAATTAGTTGTAATAGTTAACTGAGTGTGATAGACTCACATAAAATTCGAGTTGAGGGTGAGGCATGTAGAGTGATTCTATTTGTTTTAGAGTCCAAGTTGCAGTTAGTGTATTAGTTTAATGCATGAGAAATCAATTAACTCAATTAAGTGAGTTAAAGTTAGTCTAACTAGTTGTAACTGATTGTTGCACTAGTGAGAGGTCAAGTGAATTAAATCATATTTAATTCACATGGAGTGATATGTCAAGTGAATGATGATTTACTATTTATAGCTGCATGTATGTAAGTTCTGATGAAAACCCAGTTGAAACATAGGTTAAAGGGATGTTATCTATCACTTGTATTATTAGTAAATTGTCGGTGTGCAATTAGACAACCATAGGATTTCCCATGATGTATTGCGCGGTTTTGGAAGGTTGAATTTCCTAATTAATAGGGATCAGTTGTTCTTAGAATTGTGCAATCAAGGCAGGCTGAGGAGAGGCAGGAAATTTGCCAAGTGTTGGTCGATTTTGTTCAGATCAGTGTGAGACAGTTGGTAGAGTGGAGCAGACTCTTGTGAGAAGATTGAATTGTATTGTTTCATGATTCCTTGGTTGAATATACAATAAAGATAAAGGGGTTTTGAGAAGCAAGCTTTGCCAAGGAAAAATATTTGTGTTGTGTGATTGATTTGCTTCTTTCTCTTACTTGGTGTGAAAGTGCGATCATGTTTATTTTCCGCAAATAATGTAGAAGGATTCAGTATCTTGTTTTAGTATATTACATGATCAGAATGAATCCATTGGTGTAATTTCTACAGTTGCATGTCATGTGGGTGGGCACTCTTGACTCCACATACCACATATCTGCTTCATCCTTCTCATCATAGTCGGCCATGAACAATCTTAGATCCTAGTTATGGTCATCATCTACAATATTTGCAAAATTCCCTGCATGTCTCTTGTACCTCTGCTGACCTTCATCATATTTCTTCTTATGGCAGTTCTTGGCCATATGGCCCAATTTTCCACAATAAAAACATTTTATGTTGATCAGTGGTTGTCATTGATGTCAACCCAAGCAGCACTAGGGGCTACACCAATATTGCATGGCAATTTTGACCTACCAAATTAATATATTCTGGGTCAAGAATCCTTTCTATGGTTTCTACTTTTAGAGATGTTTTCGTTGATATATGGCACACCACGTAATTCTTCACAGTTTGAGAGATATTAATGTTTGAAGTTTGTAACCCCAGTTAGTGGGCTAAAACCCCATGGGGTTGTGGCATGGGTCATTGAAAAGTCATAATTAATATTTTTTAAGCTCCTAAAATCCCTCCCACGTTTACTTTTTGAAGCCCCTCTCAACCTAAGCATTTATATAAATTGTGATCCTCATATCCTCCTAATGCAAGGGATTTCACCATTTGAAACAGGTCATCGTGGCATTTTTTCTCTAAGTTTTTTTCTACGAAGGTTCAGAAGCTGAAATTTTTATGAGGAGAAGCCAAAATCCTAAGGACAATGCTATAAAAATTTCAGATCAAGGTGCATAACATTTTCGGAGATATGATCTGTGGAAGTCAGTGTTTTTGCAGGCTCCTGAAATTCATCTCAAAGAAGTGACCTTAGGAAAATATTCATAACTCTCTCTCTGAGTATCAAATTGGAATTATGTAAAAATTAGTAGATATTGCCCAAACTGTAGTTTTTTATCAATCAGTTTTAGAGCCGAATGAAGAAACAGTGACATGTGGCACACCGTACAAGTTCGCTCTACTGAAACAATCCATAATTAGGGCATTGTGAGAGATTGGGTATAACTCTCCCTTGAAAAATCTAAATTGGGCCAGACCCATGGCATTGGAAATATGACTCAGAGGAATACTACAAGACTGAAAAATCACATATTGGGGATCTGAAATAACAGAGATACACTATATTCAATATCGAGCTCCTAGAAGGCAAGAAAAAGCTAGATCATGTGTTGTCAAGGGCTGCAAAGGACCAAAATTTCTAGGGCAGCAAAGCAAAGCAAGGTGCAGCAGAGGGTAGCATGACAAGAGAAACAACCAAGGTGCGGAATAGTAACAAGAAGTTCATCACATAAAGTCTTCAAGTGGGCAGCACTGCATACAATCACCATAAAGGTATCATTGTACTAAGTCATTGTAAATACATTATTGTAAAAATTGTACTAGTGTCTATCTGCCAAGAGCTGAAGAGGTAGTGTCGATAGGTCTAGGATCATCATTAGGTGGTTGTGTCATAGTTGGGGTTATGGTATATTGTATCTTCTTCTTCTACATCATTCTATGTCATTGTAAAGTGGACCATTTTCCCTGGTACGAGAGTCCATTCTTCTTTTATTCTTCTATAGTGTGGTAGGGTGGTGCTAGGGTGAGTTGTAGCTCATTGGGTGTTGGGGCATTCGTTTAGTTGACTACTGAAGAATCTCGGGCATTGGAGAATCCATCCAGTGGGAGCTGGAGAAGAATGATTTTATAGATTCTAGGAAGTTGGAGCTTTATTTTCAATTGGAGTTGAATATTAAAGAATTATTAGAAAATCATTAGGCAGTTTTTGTCCCAGAGTGGGTTTCCACCTTTAAAACTATGTGCATTTGTGTTCCTTTTGTTTGTTGCTATATTTGTACAAACACTGATAATAATTGAAGATTAACTAATAATCTAATTGAAAGGAATACTGATTCACCCCCCCGCTCAGTATTTCCAACAATTGGTATCAGAGGTTGGTTCCTTCAATAGTAGTTTAACAGCTGCAAGGAGGTCATGGAGCATACCAAGGATGGTGTACCTTTGTTCAATGAAAATAATTATGCACTCTGGAAAGGAAGAATGGAGGTATATCTCTTTGCACAAGGTTACGAAGTATGGGACACTGTTCAAAATGGATTTACATCAACCACAGATGAACAAGGTAAGAAGAATATGGTAAATGATGTAAAAGCAAAGAATATTATTATCAGTGGACTTATTGAATTTTCTTATCATAAGGTGTTGGGTTGTAAAACCACCAAAAATGTATGGGACAAGCTTGAAAATATATATGAAGGTGACTCAAATGTCAAAGAAGAAAAGCTTCAAATCTATAGAGAAAAATTTGAGCAACTCAGAATGAAAGAAGATTGCAACGTTGCTTCATACTTCCAATACGTTGATGAAATAACCAATACTTTGGAAGGATTGGGAGGGCCAGTTGACGAGAATACTATTATACAAAATATTCTTAGAACATTACCAGGGATATTCAACCCAAAGGTATCGGTCTTAGAATTCAGTGCAAATCTAGAAAAACTCAGCAAAGAGGAATTACATGGAGTTCTCATAGCATATGAAATGATACTTGATGAAGAAGAGGGTACTTCGCATCTAGAAACTGCGTTCGTTGCATCTAAGAAAACCAATAAGGACAAACAACCTTCAATTGAAAAGACATGCACCTGCAAGTGTGAAGAAAAGGAAGATGATGGAGAAGGTCTTTCAGATGAAGAATATGCTTACTTTACAAGAAAAATAAAAATTGGTAAGGGAAAATTCAAAGGTAAACTTCCATTGATATGTTTCAGCTGTGGTGAGGTTGGGAATTTCGCATCAAAATGTACGAACATAAGTGATGACAACTCAAAAGGAAAGAAAGGCTTTTATAAATTCAACAAGCAAGGATCCAAAAGGAACTTTATCTCTAAAGAAGATAGCTCATCATCTGATGAAGACAATGACAGCGAAGAAGACGCCAATGAGAGAGTATTTTTTATGGCGAAGCACAATAAACAAGAGGTATCAAACAATGAAGAAGAAGGATTGACCATAGAAGAATTTTCTAAGGAAGTAATCAAACTTATAAAAGAGCTCAAGGCAGAGAAGATCCATTCCAATACTCTTGAAGAACAAGTTCAAGGTCTCAAAATTGAAGTTGAAGAACACAAATGCATTGAAGAGTCACTTCAAAAGAAGTTGGAAGAAAGAAACCAAGAAAAGGAAGAATTAGAAGCCGAAGTAGTCTCGCTACGTAAGGAAGTGAAGAAAGGAAAAACTATCCAAAACTATGCCAACAGCTTAAGGGCATTGGAAGAACTCATCAACAATCAACGATATTAAAATGATAGAATTGGCATCGGTTACAAAGAAGAAGACGCAGGACCTTCTACAAAAAAATACAATGAACCTATGATATCTGATAGGCATGTATACTTCATTGGACAAGATTCGCAAGAACAACCTTGGAAGACAATTCCTTGACGAAGATTTCCATCCAGGCACCAACATATTTTTTAATGGCTACTGTTATTCATTTGGAAAATTTGGTCATAAAGCTGTAGAATGTCACATGTACCCCAGGAATGAATACAATTCCAGGAGATCTATCAAATATGAACCTCCCAGGGCTCAACGAAACATCAATAGATTTGAACATTTAAGAAATAATATTGAATGTTACAAATGTCAAAACTTTGGACACATAGCCAGAGACTGCAGACTTGAAAATCCTCTAGAAGAATCTTCAAAGCCACAGAATGAACGAACATGGAAGAATAAGAAGACTGATAATTGTGCTCTCACTCTCAAGGCTCAAAACAACAAAGATGTATGGTAGGTTGATAGTGATTGCTCAACGCATATGACTAGAGATAAAAATAAATTTGTATCTCTGAAAGAGAAGAAGGATGGAACTGTGTCCTTTGGAAATTATGGATCTTCTTATGTTATAGGATCAGGTACTGACATTCTCGGAAGCAAAGATGCTCTAGCTAAGAATGTTCTATTGGTTGAAAACATGAATCACAATCTGCTCAGTGTTGGAAAAATGTGTGATCAAGGACACACAATACTATTCAACTCCACAAAATGTGAAATCAGGAAAGGCAGGTATGGTGAAATTGTGGCTACAAAAAGTCGAGCTCCAAATGACATATATGTTCTGGATGAAGCAAATAAAGCATGTCTAATAGCTAAAAAGGATGATATAATATTTTGTAGCAATGATGATCAACTAAGTAAGAAGTTTGCTACAAAGATGCAAAGTGATTTCAAGATGTCTTTACTTGGTGAGTTGACATACTTCTTAGGGCTTCAAATATCTCAGCAAGAGAAAGGAATATTTATATGTCAAGCCAAGTACATCAAGGAAATGCTCAATAAATTTAAAATGGAAGATTGCAAACCCATCCTTACTCCAATGGTAACAGGCTGAAAATTGAGCATAGACGACTCATCTAAGGATGTGGATCAAAGGTTGTACAGATCTATGATTGGTAGTCTTCTATATGTAACAACCTCCTGACCAGATGTTATGCAAGCAGTTGGACAAGTAGCAAGATTCCAAGCAACACCAAAAGAATCACATATTATTGCCATCAAAATAATTCTTCGATATCTAAAGGGAACAAAAAAATATGGTTTGTGGTATCCCAAGGGTAACAATCTCATTATTCATTCCTTTATAGATACAGATTGGGCAGGAATTGTTGATGATCGTGAGAGTACTCATGAAGCATTGGAATATCTTCGCTAGAAGCCTGGGATTCTCCCAAGTTCTCATTAGATTTTCCTTATTCATAATATAAAGGGGGAGTGGAAGTGTGTGCATGTCCTCAGGATGGTTGTGTGTCCGGGGGAGTTACCCTTTGCCATTGATGTCAAAGGGGGAGAGAATGTTGTAGGAAGAGGTGTCATGATCGCAGGGGGAGTACTTGTGTTGCCATCAATGCCAAAGGGAGAGATTGTTGATCAGCGGTTGTCATTTATGTCAACCCAAGTAGCACCAGAGGCTACCCCAATATTGCATGGGAATTTTGACCTAAAAAATTAATATATTTTGGGTCAATAATGCTTTTGATGGTTTCTACTTGTCGAAATGTTTCCGTTGATATATGGCACGCCACGTAATTCTTCACGATTTGAGAGATATTCATGCTTGAAGTTTGTAACCCCATGGGGTTGTGGCATGGGTCATTGAAAATTCATAATTAATATTTTTTAAGCTCCTAAAAGCCCTCCCACATTCACTTGTTGAATCCCCTCTCAACCTAAGCATTTATATAAATTGTGATCCTCATATCCTCCTAATGTAAGGGATTTTTCCATCTGAAATAGGTCATCGTTGAGATTTCTCTCTAACTTTGTTTGTAAGAAGTTTCAGAAGTGGAAATTTTTATGAGGCGAAGCCGAAATAATGAGGAATCTCCTGTGAAAATTTCAGATCAAGGTGCGTAACATTTTCGGAGATATGGTCTGTGGAAGTCAATGTTTTTGCAGGCACCTGAAATTCATCTCAAAAAAGTGACCTTGGGAAATTTTTCATAACTCTCTCTCTGAGTATCGGATTGGAATTCCATAAAATGTGGCAGATAGTACACAGACTTTAGGTTTTTCTCTATCAATTTTAGAGCTAAATGAAGAAACAGTGACACGTGACACATACTACAAGTTCGCTCTACTGAAATAGTCCATAATTAGGGCTTTGCAAGATATTGGGCATAACTCTCCCTTGAAGAATCCAAATTGGGTCAGACCTATGGCATTGGAAATAAAACTTAGAGGACTACTATAGGACCGAAAATCACATATTGGGGATCTGAAATAACAGAGATACGCCAAATTCAATATCGAGATCCTAGAAGGTGAGAAAAAGCTAGATCATGTGTTGTCAAGGGCTGCAAAGGACCAGACTTTCTAGGGTAGCAAAGCAAAGCAAGGTGCAACAGAGGTTAGCATGACAAGAGAAGCATCCAAGGTGCAGAACAACAGTGACAAGTTCATCACATAAAGTCTTCAAGTGGGCAACACTGCATACAATCACTGTAAAGGTATCATTGTACTAAGTCATTGTAAATACATTATTGTAAAAATTGTACTAGTGTCTATTTGCCAAGAGTTGAAGAGGGAGTGTCGGGAGGTCTAGGATCATCATTAGGTGGTTGTGTCATAGTTGGCGTTATGGTATAGTGTATCTTCTTCTTCTACATCATTCTAGATCATTTTAAAGTGGACCATTTTCCCTGGTACGTGAGTCCATTCTTCTTTTATTCTTCTATAGGGTGGTAGGGTGGTGCTAGAGTGAGTTGTAGCTCATTAGGTGTTGGGGAATTCCTTCAGTTGACTACTGAATAATCTTGGGTGTTGGAGCATCCATCAAGTGGGAGCTGGAGAAGAATGCTTTTCTAGATTCTAGGAAGTTGGAGATTTATTTTCAATTGGAGTTGAATATTAAATAATTATTAGAAAAACATTGGGTAGTTTTTGTCCCGAAGTGGGTTTCCACCTTAAAAATTGTGTGCATTTGTGTTCCTTTTTTTTACTGCTATCATTGTACAAACACTGACAATAATTGAAGATTAACTAATGCTCTAATTGAAAGGAATACTGATTCATCCCCTCTCTCAGTATTTCCAACATTTTAATGGTGGATCATTCCTATTTGGTGACATACGTTGAGATGGATTCAACCTTTTCTGTTTTGTGCCTCCACCTCTCTGTCCTCCATTCGATTTTCCTCTGAATGGTTTCTTCTTCACCATGAGAGCTAGATCTAAATTCTGGGGTTTCAATGTCATCCTCCTTTCCTCCTCTTGCATGAGGATACTTGTCAATTCTTCAATTTTGGGGGCTTTTTCTCTAGCATTCAAGCCGTTATAAACATCTGGTAATCGTTAACCATACCATTCATAGTAATAGTTACCAGATAAGTATTACTTATAGCCTCTCCAATGTCGCCAAGCTTGTATTTCACGTCCTTGATGTGTGAGATGAATGTTGCTACTATCTCATTCTCCTCCATCTTGATGGATATAATCTTGCTTTTCAAGAACAATGGGCGATTCATATTTCTAATCTCATACATGTCTCTGAGAGTTATCTAGATCTCGTTCGTAGACTTACAATCTCTGATGTGAGGGATGATGCAGTCTTTGGCTGTCATCTTCAACATCAATCTCGCCTTGTTCTCCCTCTTCTCCCAATCATGTATTGTCGTCGTTGTCGCGCGTGCTGCAATTGCAGGTTTCATGTCATTTCCAGTTGCGATCCCCCATGCACTATGCGCTTCTAGCATAGTCTGTAGCTTGAATTTCCAATTTGAATAGTTGGAACCATCAAGCTTGTTACTTTCATTCAAGTATAATTCCATTAAATTATTCATCTTGACCATAAAAAAATGACCTCTGGAAATTGACATAAAACTGGATCCACAACCGGATCTACCCCAGATCCACAAAAAAAACAAAATATTAAGAAACAAGTCTACCTGTTCTTTGACCTATTTGGCATGTTGCTCTACAAACTGCACCACGGGCTCACTTTGTCATAGATAATGCTTACAATGATCCTTCCACTATTGTTGCCTTTGATTCCACGGCTCCCACCTCCTCTGACATGATCACTCTGGATCGGCAAGCACTTATGACTCCTTTGTGCGATCTCACTAGATATGGAGGCACTCTGACTCCTCTACACGATCTAACTAGATCTACAGGCATTCTGACTCCTCTGCACGATCTCACTAGATTTGCAGGCATGAGCTCTCTAGCTCCACAGGCAGACGCTCTTTGGCTTCAATCAGTGATCTGCATCATGATAACTCTAGCTCCATGACACTCCACAGCACGAGCTCTCTGTCTCTGCTAACACGAGCTCTCGCTCCTTCAATCCAAGTGGATTGGCTCCGCCAATATTGAGCTACACTGGCTCTGTTGGTAGCGTAGAAACTTCCAGATCCCTCACTATTCGCATTGGGTAGAAACCCTGTAAGTATTAACAGAGATCAGTGTGTTTCCTCTGTGTGCCTCTACATTGATTATTGAGATCAGTGCCTTTCTCGGGCACATATTCGCATTGATCGGCGCGTATGTGAGTGAAACGGTCGCGCTAATAAGCTCACGTACTAGAGAAAAACAATTCGCGTAGCCTGACTTATGGCTACCAAATTTCTCACAGCCTAACTCACAACTACCGTCAGGTCATCAGGGGCTTCTCTACTGCCTGCATTCTCACAGGATGAAAAGCACTTTGGCTTTGATTCAACCCTGCAGCTTTGATACCATGATAAAATATGGCAAGATCAAATATTATTGAAAACTATACTGGTTACCTTTACTCTAAGAGACTACACTGGGAGGGACTGTGTGCACAAGCCGCTCTACATTCTCATTGGATATCAAACAATATATAGGTTACATGCAAATATGGAAGTTAGAACCAAAACCTAAGAAATAGAAAAAAACTCCTAATCTAAGGTTCAAGTGAATCGACTCTTGTTAATATAGTTCTCCATTATCTTGAACAAGTGATTGAGACATAAATTTCTAGATATGTGGAAAACACTTGAAGCCTATTTATAATATTTAATATTTCATTATTTACATTGGACTTTGGCTGTGATTTTTTGTTACTCATCTTATTAGATTTTATTTACATGTTTTTCTAATTTGCAATACAAATCAATTTGATGCATTTTGTTTCTTATTATTTCTAGATAATTTTAAATAAAGAGAAAATGTTAATAAATCATTCATTTGAATTGGAATTTTATAACTATGATAAGAACCATTGGAATTTGATAGCTAGGATAAGAACCATTACAAAGGGCATACTATCTTGTTTTGAATCTCAAGGTTGATTATTGGATGTGCTGGCAGACTGAACGGATTGGTCACTTGTTGAGAAATGAGTGCTAGTTTAATGCATGCCCTTTCCATAGTTATAAGAGAAGCTTGAGCTGGCTAAAAGTTAACAACATGGCTGTAAAAAAATGATCTTGTTTTTTTAATGCAAACTAACAACATAGGCCCACTCGAGCAATGATAGGTCGAGAAGGAATACTTAGTTGACCATACAAAGCTAGTCAATGGGTCAAGTAACACTACTCCACAAACTGACTTGAATAACTTAACCATGAATGAAAAATCAACTACATATGGACAGAAATCTACTTATATGGCATACATGGAGAATGGAATCACCAATTACGGATGCTTGAGATAGAAGGGGAAAAGAACAATGATATAGATAGACTGAATTGGGTGCAAGTGGTTATCCTCCTGTATTTTACATAATTCACTAGGTGACTGTGGATTTTCTACAAGCACCTAAAGATAGCATTATTGTCCTATCATCTATCTTTAGAAATCTCACTGCCTTCATTATCCTAAATAAACCTATGTCACTATATGTCATATCTGCCTTCTCAAGTTTACCTTGCTGCTCCAAAAATACTCACCATGGGCTTGTTTATCTCATTTTCACCCTCCCTCCCTACTCACACTCTCATTCACTCATTTTTTCCTATAAAACCCATCTTCCCCCTTTTCAAAACCCCTTTTTTCTTCATCATTTTCCTCTATTTTTCAAAATAATGTAAAAGACTCTCTTTTACATTATTTTAATTGAGATATTTAAATTATCGGGACCCCACCTCTTATAAATAAACCCCGTTTTTATTTGTTTATAAAACCCAACTTTTGTTCTAACCCGACCCTTTAAAGGTTTAAGCCCTCGTGCCCTAAAATTTAAACCCCACGCTCATATAACCTTTGCCGCGCTCATTATATAGCCCCTGACCTTATTACAAAAAAATACTGCATCCATTTTAACCCTGCGCTAAACGACAAATCCCTACCACATCATCCTTCCCCAGGCCCCATCCTAAACCGTTCCGCACTGCCGATCTCCGCCCTCGAGATACGACGGCTTGCACAGTGTATTGAAAATAAAATAGCATCGAGGTTAATGTTTTCAAACATTTCGAAATCATCGGTTTTGCCTTGCCATGCAGTAGTTGTTGTATCGTATCGCACCCCAACCTCGAAAACTATTACCGCCTCCTCCACTGTGCGAAAACCGCTCCCGGTTTTCTGAAAACCACTTATCCCTCTACGCCATAATTCAAATAACTTCACGCTTTGTTCAAGTTTCCTACTAGTTTCACCTACGGATCTAAGCCCACAACTCTGTTCTCCACCCTCCGACAACTCGAAAACCTCAGAAAAAACATAGTAAACCCTCCCCGCATGGCTTTTTAAGCTAACCATTTGTTTTAGTGTGGAGGTTTAATGGCGGAGATGCATGAAATGCACTCCAATGGTCCAAAAAAATTAGATGAAAGTTTGGGTGACTATCCAGAGGTTCGCTTTGAATTTGAAGGGACCAGAGGCCATTTATCAAGCTTAATCATCAATGAAACATGATCATAGATTCTTATTAAGCCCTCCATCACAGAAGAAATGTATTCCTGCGCAGAAAACAAATACAAACTGAGACACAGTGAAGAAATATAATATTCAAAGGATTGTGACAAAGGTTAATCAAAAGAATTGAGTCATAAAGAAGAATAAAGAGAAAAGACAGTGAGACAGATAAAGGTCAAATCAGAGTTTGAAGGCCTAATATAGAGTTTAAAGAGAAAATAGAGGTAGATTAGCATAAGAACACATTCAAATGAATCACACAAAGGAAATTACTTCTTCAAAGGATATTTTGAAACCTACAACATGTTTTCTTTAAATAAAACATCAAACAATTATTACAAACAGTCAGAGATATTTTTCATCTACCAGCAGTTATTGTAAAGTTACTGATAAAGCCTTAAAGTAAAACATTTTCAGAAAATATATCCAAACAGTGAAATTAAAAGTTATTACTTCAGATAGACAGTCAGTCTTATCTTTCATTGGGCCTTACATGGTCTCAAAGGTCAAGAATTCATTTACTCTGTAATAACTATAGTTAGAAGCCCTAGAATAAGATCACCTCCTCGTTCTGAAATTAAATACTGCATGTATGATCCATTTCTATTGTTGGTTAGTTGGTTTTTATTTGACTAATTTCTTCTGCTAAGCTAGTTAAGGATTGCTAAGCTAGATTTGAGAAAGCTCTAAGTTGCAGAGAGCTATTGTACATGGATTTTTGTAACTGGTTTGATCATCAATAATACAAGCATGTTCATAGGATCCTTGAGCTATGTTAATGGTGAAGTTTTCCTCATTTTTCATTGTTTTTCTTATGTTTTTCATTCTGTCCATATTTCTCTGGTAAAGGAACATAAATTTTAGAGTAGGATATATTGTTTTGGCACCCTATTTTTGTCTGCATTATTTATTTTTATGTTTTCTTCTGCAAGGTCTGATTGGAGGATTCTTAATTTACCTCCAGTTCCATCTAGCTTGTTGTCTTAGAAATGATTCAATAGAGTGAAACCAAGGAATTTTATGGTGAGCCCTGTCCTTTGGTATGGCTAGATATATTGTTTTTAAGGCCTTTCTTTGAAGTAAACTTAGTAGAGTCTAAACCAGGGAAGTCTACGGTATGCCCTGTCCTCTAGTCCACCTCAAAATTTTGCTTTGAAGATTCTTTTGAGTGTTGAGTTAAAAAATATAGGCTACATTTTCCTCTTTAGCTGCTCTCACTGTTATCTTAAATGTTTTATTTTGTCTGAAAATAGTCTTAGGATTGCTGGATTGTTGTCTTAAAGGTTTTATTATTAAATTCTGGCCAAAGAAGTCTATGGTATGCCCTATCCTTTGTTTTTCCTCAAACAATTACCTTAAAATGATTTTCTTGTCTAAGTAGAGCTAGGAGATTCTTAACTGACTATAGCTTTGCTGCCTTCACAACTTATTACTGTTTCATATCACAATCTAATCTAAGATATCCACTTGATATAGTTAGCTTGCCCTATGAAAACCCTTACAGATTTGATGAATAATTAAATCGTTTTATGACTCCATATCCCAATGGATAGATGTTTTTCATAGTCTATCTATTCAGCTAAAACATCCTCTCAATTACTCCTATGACAGATCTGTCAATCTATCAATTAATTCAACCAAAACAAACAAGTCCTTAGAACTTCATAACTAGCCTAATATCACTAACAAAAAGCATAAAGATATATCATTTGAAAACACTTATATAGAGAGATCCCTCTCTGAATCTAGGAAGGCTAGGTCCTAGGATTCCAAATTGGTTCTGATGTGGCCCCTGTAGTGTTTTTTCTTGCCAATCTTGCAAATCACAGGGAGCCAACATAGTGGCGACCATATTAGGGAACTACTGATTAATAAATTGCAAATATAGACTAAAAAACTTAGGAAACCTCATTTTAAACTTAGATGAATCAAGTGTTAGCCAAGAATGGTTTCTAATTGTTGATGGTGGACAATAATCAACCAAAAACAAGTAAAAATCCTCCACCTGGCGACTCTACTAGTTTTCAGTAGGCCCGCTGACTCCTCTGGTTTTCAATAGACTCCACTGGGAAACTTATTCTATCATCAAAACATCAACAATGGCCAGTCAAGAATACTTTGTGGATTAAGTATTTCTTTCATAGTTTGGTTTGTGTCTCAAGACTATTATACCTCTTAAGCTTTCTAATTTTTTGGGTCCAGAGTTCTGCCTTCTAGAAGAATTCATACTAGATCATATCCTGACCCAAATCCTCCTGATATAGTTGACAATCCTAAAAGCATTCTTAGGAAGTCTCCTAGGTCCAAAGATTCAGCTGTTAGCATACCAATCCACAAAGAAATTTCCCTACCTCAAAACCTCAAAGACTTGCAGAATACCCTCTTTAACCCACCCCTAGAACAAAGCTTATCGAGGACTAGATCTCAGAGTTGTATAACTCATATATTTTTAGACTCATCCTCCTTACAATAGAATTCTGTTGTACTAACTTCATCCCCCACTATTCACCTTTCCCCTTTTAACCCTCCACTTGTTAACCCTCCATTGTTTCCACAACTTCATATCATGGCAACATGGTATGCTCCCTTAGTCCTTCCTTTACCTTTAGTTTTTCTACCCCAAGATTACCAGTCCAAGATTCCTTTGTATGATGCCATTAGTTCTACTACTTCTCAACAACATGTGGACAAAATGAATTACTACTTTGACAGACAAGAAATAGATGATGAAACTGTTAAACTTAGAATGTTTTCTCAAAGCTTAAGGGGAGAAGTAAGAAAATGGTTCAAAGGCTTAACCCCTAACAGTATAAATGACCTCCCTAATTTTCATCAACTGTTCTTAAACAAATTGGAAGTCAAGAAGAATCCTCTTCAAATCCTATCAGAATATAATGAACTTAAAAGAAATTTTGGAGAGAGTGTCCAAGATTATTGCACTAGATTCAATAGTGTATACAATGCACTCCCTCACCACATGAAATCCCCACAAGGTCTAGCATTAGTGAAATTTCCTGAAGGATTATCTAGACATGTGTTATCAATTAAGAGAAAGAGATCCGCTAACCTTAGAGGACATGCAAAGAGGAGCAATAAGTGTAGAAGCCAACTTAAAGGCTAAAAGGGCTATATTGAAGGTAGAGAAGAAGGTTACCTACAAAGAAGAAGTTGGGCCCTCCACATCTGATGCTAAAATTGATAGCCTAGTTAGGCAAATGGAGAGGATGATGGAGAGAATAAACATATATGAGAGAGCTTATTGTAGGGAAAACCAAACAGCTCCTCAAAAGAGAAATCAAAATCAAAACCAAAACCAAAACTTTAGGAGAAACCCCCCTCAAATTAGACAAAGAGGTCCTGATCAGAAAATTAGACCTCCTTTCCAACAAAAATATGCTAATGAAGATGAGGGGGTGATTGAATAAACAGAGAAAGATCACATAAATTTATTGGGAGTAAACAATGAGGATATTGTTTTCCTCACTGAGGAAGAACATGGCATATTTACACCTTATGATGAAGAAAGCCTAGAATATGAAGACTATAAAGAAGGCTTTGAAAATGATATCATGGAAGTACATAGACAGTATGACCTTAGAAGCAAGAAAGACCAAGACACTCCCAAAATAAAAACCTCTGAAATTTCTGCTAGAAAAATATCTAAAAAAATTGCTAAAAAGACAACAGAAAACACTAACATAGCGGCTAAAAGTTCTAATAAAAACAAAGATAAAAACAACCAACCTAGTCCCAAACACAGTGGTGACCAAAGCATCACTAACACCTCAGCTAATTTTCCAAACAAAACTCTTTTAATTACTATCCATAATAAAAACCAACAAACTGAATTTGCTGAGAAAACAATGACTAAAAAGGTTGATTTAAACGTTTCAAAAACTCAAACACCTTTCATTATAGAGAGTGAAATTTAAAAAATTAAGATCTCTATCCCTCTTACTGAACTAGTCACCCAAGATGTATATAAAACCCAGCTTTTGAGAACTTTAAACATAGGAGAAAATAAGGATTCTATTAATTTAAATGATGACAAACTTGAGCTTCTGTTTGGACCAGAAGTGGAAGGGAAATTTCAAGAAGGAGGTGTTCCTCCATTTTATGTTAGTTTAAACATCCATGATAAAAAATTTCATAATGCCATGTTAGAATATGGTGCTTCACACAACTTAATGTCAAAAGTAGTGATGGAAAGACTAGGCCTAGAGATAACTAGACCTTACAAATATTTATACTCTTTTGACTCCACCAAAGTTAAATGTCTAAGCCTAATCAAAGATTTATGTGTCAATCTAGCACAAATACCAACCAAGAGCCTAGTAATGGATATCGTAGTGGCTGATATACCTCATAAATATGGCATGCTCCTTTCAAGATCATGGGGTGCTAAACTCAAAGGTACCCTACAAATGGACATGACTTATGCAACCATCCTTGTCTTTAGTCAACCAAGAAGACTATATAGGGAAACACACATGAAATACATGGTTATAAGTCAAGAAAAACTAGACAACTCCCCTATTTATTCTATTCACACAGACCTTGATTCATTTATCCTTTACAATGATGAAAATCTTAATGAACAAGTGATAGAAAATGAGCAAACAACAGTAGAAAAAGAGGGAAAGGAGGATAAACAGTCAAAACAATTTGCTAACACAGAATATTACAGCAAACACAGTGGAAACCATAGGCAACAAAACAACTACCAACATAGGGCTAATCATGAAGAACAAAGGAAAAACACTCAACATAGTGCAGATCATGATAAACAAAACACTAATCAACATAATGCAGACCCTGAAGAACAACATGGTGAACAACACAGTAGCAGCCACTATAAACAACATAATGAAGATAATAATGACTTTAATGATAAATCTAAAATTGGACCTCTTTGGAGTATGAGTTTTGATGGTTCTTGTAGCAAAACTAGTTCAGGAGCAAGCATATGGGTGCATAACACAGAAAACAATCATGCAGAAGGTCACTCATACAAGCTAAGATTTGAATGGAAAAACAACATAGCTGAGTATGAGGCCATCCTCTTAGGACTACAATTACTGAAGAAATTAGGAGCCAAGAGGATAACTGTCCATGGAGATTCAGAGTTAGTCATTAGACAAATAAATGGAGAATACATAGCCAAGCATCCAAGATTAAAAGACTATAGAGATGATGCTATTGACCTCTTGAAAACATTCATAGAATATGAGCTTACTTTTGTCCCTAGAAACCAAAACATCCTAGCCAATGGCTTATCATTTGCTGCTAGTACATGTCAAAAACCTTATGAAAGAAAACAATGCACAGTCTAAGTCAAATATAGACCAGCAGTCCCTGATAATATAAAGTACTGGCAAGTTTTTGAAGGAGATAAACCAACAGAGGATTTCCTGCAGTCCAGAAATGGGTTTGAAATGCCAAATTCAGACTCAGAGTATGAAGAAGAATACCCTACTGAGGAACAATCTTACAAAGGAGAGCCTCCTAACACTGCTGATATAAATTTGTTAACCAAAGAAAACACACATAAAATAGAACTGTGCACTCGTTTAGAAAAAGAAGACTTTGAAGTGTTGCAGTATAATACAGATAACTTGCCAAAGGGACTGGTGCCTCTAGAAGAATTGATTGACTTTAATGATGTTGCCAAAAAGCCAAAAATGGAACCAACTGAAACTAAAATAGAAGAATGCAACATAGGCAGTGAACATAAACCCAAAATGATCAAATTGTCTAAAACACTGCCTGCTCATATAAAACAGGAATATATTGAGCTTTTTAGAGAATTTTCTGATGTTTTTGCTTGGAGTTATGAAGATCTAAAGTCCTATGATACAGAGATAATTCAGCATAAGATACCCCTCACAGACACCAGAAGCCCTTTAAACAAAAACTGCATAGAATAAACCCTGTGTAGCTACCCCTGGTTGAGAAAGGGATTAAGAAAATGTATGATGATGGCATTATAGTCCCTTTGAAATACTCAGAATGCCTTGTATCAGTAAGGAAGAAAACATGAGAAATTAGGCTTTGTATAGACTTTAGAAATTTAAGCAAAGCCTCCTTAAAAGACAACTACCCTTTACCAAAAATGGATCACATTTTACAAAGGGTAGTGGGTTCTAAAAGAATTTCATTGCTCTTCAGGATACAATCAGGTGCTGGTACACCCAGATGATCAACACAAGACAACTTCCACTACACCTTGGGGCACTTTCATGTATGTGAAAATGCCTTTTGGTTTAATGAATGTTGGTGCCACATTCCAAAGAGCCGTGGATATTAATTTCTCAGAAGAAATAGGTTACTTCATTGTGATTTACCATGATTACATCATTGTGTATTCTAAAATAGATGAAGAACACCTAGCTCACTTAAGGAAAGTCTTTGAAAAATTTAGAAAGTATGGTTTGTCTCTGAATCCCAAGAAAACTTTGTTTGGCCTCCAAGAAGGGAAAATTTTAGGCCATATTATATCTGAAGAAGGGATCAAGATAGACCCAAAAAGGATTGAAGGAATATTGAAAATCAATCATCCTAGAAATTTCAAGGAACTGTAGTCTTTCATTGGAAAGATAAATTTCTTAAGAAGGTTCGTACCAAACCTTGATGAACTCCTTAGAAACATGACAAACATGCTGAAAAAGGAAATAGGAGTTAAATGGACCATAGAAGCAAAGAAATCCTTTGAACTAGTTAAACAAGCACTTACCCAAACACCAGTTCTAATTAGCCTTGATTTTACCAAAGACTTCTTCATATTCTCCTTTGCATCAGAACATACAATTGTTGTTATCCTATTACAAAAAAAAATAAAAGGACAAGAGCAGCCTATTGCATTTTTCAGCAAGGCATTAAGAGATGCGCCTCTGAAATACAACATAATGGAAAAAGAAGCTTTTGCCTTGATCAAGGCATTGAAATATTTCAGAGTTTACATTTTACACTCTCACATCATTGCATTTGTGCCTCATTCAGTGGTAAAAGACATTTTAACACAAGATCCTGATGGCAAAAGAGGAAAGTGGATTGTTGTTAATTATAATATGATTTAGAGATCAAGCCCACTAAACTCATCAAAGGCCAAGTACTAGCTAAACTCATGGCTGAAACAAACTTCCAAGCACTAGACATGAACATGATTGATGCATTAGATGAACAGGAGGATTTGGCAACTCCACTTATTGAAGATTCAATTCTAAATTCATTTTGGTATGATGACATTTTGTATGTGCTTATTAATCTTAATGTTCCTCCTGGTTTGTCTAAGACAAAGGCAAGATTCTTATAGTTAAAGGCTGTAAATTATTGCATTTTAGATAAATGTTTATATTGGAAAAACGTTAGTGGTATATTGCTTACATGTTTTCCTGAGAATGATGTAGATAAGATCAAGCATGATTTTCATGAAGGAGAATGTGGAGACCACCTCTATTGGAAAACTATTGTCAACAAAATCCTTAGAGCTGGTTACTATTGGCCCACCCTCTTTCAAGACATCCATAAAATGGTAATTGTGTACCACAAGTGCCAAATTTTTGAAGGCAAAAGAAAATTTCTGCCCTGACCTCTACATCCTATCTCTGTTGAAGCTCTTTTTCAACAGTGGGGCTTAGACTTCATTGGGGAAATCCATCCTGCCTCATCTGCCCAACACAAATGTATCCTCACTACAACTGATTACTTCACAAAATGGATAGAGGCCATCCCTTCTAGGACTACCACAGATTTAGTCATCATTAAATTCCTTGAAAACCATATTTTGTCTAGATTTGACTGTCCTAGAAAGATTATCACTGAAAATGTTGCAGACTTTAGATCCAAAAATATGGTTGAATTCTTCCACAAATATCAGATTACATTGGGTCATTCTACAACTTATTACCCGCAAGGTAATGGGTTGGTAGAATCCCCAAACAAAATTTTGGTGAACATCATCAAAAATTTTCTGGAAGAGAATAAAACATCATGGCTTAGCAAATAGTACATGCATTATGGGTTGATAGATTGAAAAGTAAGAAATCAATTAGAATGTCTCCCTATTAGCTAGTTTATGAAGCAGATTCTATTTTTCCAACAATTTTAGGAGTGCCAGTCATGAAGTTGATCCAATAAGTACAATCTGAAGAAGATGACATGATAAGAAGGATAAATCAGACTGTACAGCTGCATCAAACCATAGAGGAAGTATATAATAGAACACAGCTAGTGCAAGAAAACATCAAGAAGATGTTTGACAAGAGAACAAAAGCAAATGATTTTAACACAGGTGACCAAGTGCTCAAATGGGACTCAAGGAGAGAAGACAAGGGCAAGCATGGAAAGTTTAAAAATATGTGGAAAGGCCCATACATCATCCATTCTGCTAGAGGTAACAATTCATTTTTTCTGCAAGAGATGGATGGAACCAAACTTTTTGGAGGTCCTGTCAATGGCATGATACTCAAGCATTACTTTTGTTAAAAAATACTCAGTTTAAAGCTTTATTCATTGTATATAACATCGTTTGAAGAAAAGATTAGAAAAATAAACACAAAAACAAATAAAAAGAAGAAAAGAGGGTAGATAAAAAGAATAAGTACAACCCCATACCCAAAAAGAGTATTGCTGAAAGCGTGCAAGCCTAAATGCCACTACTAGTTGAAAAGGAAGAATATTGTTCAATCATCTAGCCTAATCATGGCTAACATGTTTTAAATTTCTGCTGATAGGTTAGTGAAAGAGGACTTGTCAAACCATTTAAGCTTGACTTGTCATTAGATTAGATTAGGAAAATATTGCTGGTTCCAAAGCATAAATATGATCCAGAAAGAAAGAGAGGGATGAATAAAAAATTCCAAATTACAACCCTCAAAGTTTTTAGTTTTAATTTCTGAAAAATAAAGTTTGTGTGCAGACTTGTACAAAATACCACAACTCATAACAAATCAGACTGTCTAATCCTGATTTGGTTATGTTTTCAATTTCTCGTTTTCAAGTTTAGAGAACGAAAATCTGTCAAACATCTTAATCTTGACAAATAAATAGATAAGGTAGAGAATAAAAAGTTGATCAGTTTAACTGGAGCTTTTGGCTAATATCAGTGTAGAAGTTGATAGTTTCCTGTTTTCAAAAGAAAATAATGTCAAAGGTTGGCTAATCTAAATGCACCCAATGAAGACAAAAAGTTAGGAAAAGAAGGATGGGTAGGTAGAAGTTGAGGTGAAGCAATCATGTTTATCAGATTCTGAAGATCACAGCTTCAAAGGAACAACAAAAAAGAAGAAAATTGAGAAAAAGGAGTCTGTCAAGGTGCAAATCAAGGCACTGGTCTACTTCTTTCAGAGATTTGTCTATGAGGTTCTTGACACCTCCTAAAGGAGCTGCCCTCCTCAGCTAGAGCCACTGTTATCCTCCTGTATTTTATAGAATTCACTAGGTGACTGTGGATGTTCTACAAGCACCTAAAGATAGCATTATTGTCCTATCAAATATCTTTAGAAATCTCACTGCCTTCATTATCCTAAATAAACCTATGTCACTATATTTCATATCTGCCATCTCAAGTTTACCTTGCTGCTCCAAAAAGACTCACCATGGGCTTGGTTATCTCATTTTCATTCTCCCTCCCTACTCACACTCTCATTCACTCACTTTTTCCTCTAAAACCCATCTTCCCTCTTTTTCAAAACCCATTTTTTCTTCATCCTTTTCCTATATTTTTCAAAACAATGTAAAAGACTCTCTTTTACATTGTTTTAATTGAGATATTTAAATTATCGGGACCCCACCTTTTATAAATAAACCTCTGTTTTATTTGTTTATAAAACCCGACTTTTGTTCTAACCAGACCCTTTAAAGGTTTAAGCCCTCGACGTGCCTTAAACTTTAAACCACACGCTCATATAACCTTTACCGCGCTCATTGTATAGCCACCGACCTTATTACAAACAAATCTCGCATACATTTGAATCCCGTACTAAACGACAAAGCCATGTCACGTCATCCTTCCCTGGGCCCCATCCTAAACCGTTCCACATCGTTGATCTCTGCCCTCAAGATCCGACGGCCCGCACAGCGTATCGCAAATCAAATAGTGTCAGGGTTAATGTTTTCAAACATTGCGAAATTTGTGGTTTTTCCTTACCACACAACAATCGTTGTATCATATTGCACCCCAACCTTGAAAACCGTTACCGCCTCCTCTGCTGTGCGAAAACCGCTCTCGATTTTCTGAAAACCACTTATCCCTCCGTGCCATAATTCACATACCTCTGCCCTTTGTTCAATTTTCCTACTGGTTCCACCTACGGAATGAAGCCCACAACGCCGTTCTCTGCCCTCCGATAGCCCAAAAACCTCAGAATAACGCAGTAAACTCTCCCTGGATGGTAATTTAAGCTAACTGTTTGTTTTAGTGTGCAGGTTTAATGGCGGAAATGCATGAAATGCACTCTAATGGTCCAAAAAAGATGAAGGTCTGGGTGACGATCTAGAGGTTCGATTTGAATTTAAAGGGACCAGAGGCCCTCTATCAAGCTTAATCATCGATGAAACATGATCATTGATGCTTATTAAGCCATCCAGCACAGAAGAAATGCATTCATGCATAGAAAAAAATACAAACAGAGACACAGTGAAGAAATAAAGCAATCAAATGATTGTGACAAAGGTTAATCAAAAGAATTGAGCCATAAAGTAGAATAAAGAGAAAAGACAGTGAGACAGATAAAGGTTAAATCAGAGCTTGAAGGCCTAATACAGATTTTAAAGAGAAAACAGAGGTAGATTAGCACAAGAACACATTCGAATGAATCACACAAAGGCAATTACTTCTTCAAAGGATATTTTTCCACCTACAACATGTTTTCTTTCAATAAAACATCAAACAGTTATTACAAACAGTCAGCGATATTTTTCATCTACAAGCAGTTATTGTAAAGTTACTGATAAAGCCTTAAAGTCAAACATTTTCAAAAAATATCTCCAATCAGTGAAATTAAAAGTTATTACTTCAGATATACAGTCAGTATTATCTTGCCTTGGGCCTTACATGGTCTCAAAGGTCAAGAATTTATTTACTCTGTAATAACTATAGTCAGAAGCCCTAGAATAGGATCACCTCCTCGTTCTACAATTAAATACTACATATATGACACATTTCTACTGTTGGTTAGTTGGTGGTTATTTGAATGATTTATGTTGCTGAGCTAGTTAAGGATTGCTAGGCTGGATTTGAGAAGGCTCTGAGTTGCAGAGAGCTATTGTACATGGAGTTTTGTAACTGGATTGATCATCAATAATACAAGCAAGTTCATAGGATCCTTGAGCTATGTTAATGGTGAAGTTTTCCTCATTTGTCATTTTTTTTCTCTTATGTTTTCCATCCTGTCCATATTTCTCTAATAAAGGAACAAAAGTTTTAGAGTAGGATATGTTGTTTTGGCACCCTATTTCTGTCTACATTATTTATCTTTATGTTTTCTTCTGCAAGGTATGATTGGAGGATTCTTAATTTCCCTCCAGTTCCATCTAGCTTGTTGACTTAGAAATGATTCAATAGAGTGAAACCAAGGAAGTTTATGGTGAGCCCCGTCCTTCGGTACGGCTTGATATATTGTTTTTAAGGCCTTTCTTTGAAGTATACTTAGTAGATTCTAAACTAGGGAAGTCTATGGTATGACTTGTCCTCTGGTCTGCCTCAAAATATTGCTTTGAAGATTCTTTTGAGTGTTGAGTTAAAGAATATAGGCTACAGTTTTCTCTTTAGCTACTCTCACTGTTATCTTAAATGTTTTCTTTTGTCTGAAAGTAGTCTTAGGATTGTTGGATTATCGTCTTAAAGGTTTTCTTATTAAATTCTGGCCAAAGAAGTCTATGGTATGCCCTGTCCTTTGGTTTTCCTCAAACAATTACCTTAAAAGGCTTTTCTTGTCTAAGTAGAGCTAGGAGATTCTTAACTGACTATAGGTTTTCTACCTTCACCAATTATTATTGTTTCATATCACAATCTAATCTAAGAGATCCACTTGATATAGTTAGCTCGCCCTATGAAAACCCTTGCAAAGTTGATAAAAAATTAAATCCTTTTATGACTTCATAGCCCAATGGATAATTTTTTTCTCATAGTATATCTATTTAGCTAAAACATCCTCTCAATTATTCTTACCACAAATATGTCAATCTATCATTTAATTCAACCAAAACAAACAAGACCTTAGAAATTCATAACTAGCCTAATATCACTAACAAAAAGCATAAAGATATATCATTTTAAAACACTTATATAGACAGATCCATCTCTCAATCCAGGAAGGCTAGGTCCTAGGATTCCAAAGTGGTTCTGATGTGGCCCCTGCAATGTTTGTTCTTGCCAATCTTGCAAATCACAGGGAACCAACACAAGTTTTGACAAAGTTTTCATTAACCGAAGCTTGCCTCATTCATAATTATTTATGTAATCACAAGTCTTTCTCTACCAGAGACTATATATGGGAATTTTTAGTCTTTTTCTATGAGAGACTATAGCAATTATTTGATGGTCAACAATATTTTGATTGTTTGTTACTTTGCAGTAAATTAAATTGAAGTTTTTGGAAAAAACTAAATATTTGCATTTTCTTGTAAATTTAAAACTAATTTCATAATTTTTGAAATCTTAGTTCAAATTTACCATTGGCTCATCGAACCTTGATGTAACATAATTCTCCCGGATAATTTTAAAATGAAAAATGACTAATTTTCTAAGTGGTCATTCCATTAGTCAGTGCTTTAACATTGACATTGTTAGCCTGATACTGACACTAATGATGTTATCCTAACACTATTAGTGCTTTTCCCATGTGCTTTATGTAAGTAAGGGGTGGGGATTGTCCACAATCATGGTCAGTTGTGTGGGACATGTGCGGGAAAATGGGTGTGCAGAGGGAATGCATGTGTGGAGCAAGAACATAATTTTTTTCTCCACACATGAAATTATTTTAACTTTAAGCAACAACTTTAATTTTCATTTTAAAATTTTACACATTTATCTATATGGAACAACATGTGTAGTAGAGCCAAAGGTGTGTGTGGAGTAAATGATATCATCATTACTTAGTATCTAAAACGTATCATGAATTTTTAAAAGGTAATGTGACGATTGTAACCACCAATTATATTTATTTTTCCCACACCTGCACACACATTCCCACTGTCCAACACTTCTTCTGCACATTCCATCCAACACAAGCTGCAAAACATTAATTTTCACTTTATTTGACACATAAATTTGAATGGTCAGAGATTTGAATTATTAATAATAACAAATTTAAAATATGTGTGGAAGAGGAGTATGTGATGAGATCCATCATTAGACATATTTGGAGGGGTTAATGGTCACCTTTTTGCCTCCTTAAATATCATTTTATTCAATTTTTATTATTATTTGGTTTTATGATGCTAGTATAGTCGATGATTAAGGCTAGCATACGTTGAGCGCCTAATATAAGGTTGAGTGTAGAAAATCATGATTAATTAGCATTTTTATGAGGATTTTATCATAAAGGCTTGGAAAAGACAACAAGGAGAAATTATAGGATGGTTGTCCACCCTCCTTAACTCTCGAAGGCAACCAAAGGATCCCCAAAGATTCTCTCCAACAATTCGAATTCTAGGGGCAGCCAAGAAACTCAAATACCAAAGTGCACTCAATCTATGTTTACTTGATGTCAAGTGGACCCAATCACGTTTTTCAAGGGAGTTGTTGGTAGCTTCCCTTTAGAATAAATAGAGTAGAGCTAGAGCTAGGAAGGATTTGACTCTATTGGGAACTTTGCCACAAGCTATTAAGCTTTTGATTATTGTACTCAGTGATTAATATTTGGGAAATGTACAAGACTATTCTTTCATGAAATGAGTAGACTGATTTCATTTTACTGATTTAGGTTCCAGAGAGCTAGGTTGTGGGTTAGGGCCCAATCGATGTGCCTCAACCTCTCTGTTCTACTTGTTCTTTTCTTTCTGTCATTCAGTTGGATCTTCTTCCGATAGTTTCATTGTTGCTTAGTTTTTTCTTTCAGTGTGCTACTGTAGGTTTCATTTTCTTATGAGTAATAGAATAGAGGAGAAAACTCTAAAAGCTGTGGATCAAGACCTCCCTTCTCATATCCGTCAATAGAGCTCAAGGAGGGTGAACCTTCCCACAAACCTAAAAATTGATTTATGTTCATTGTTTCTGAGTTTAGGGAAGAAATTACATTACCAGTCCCAGTCTTTCTTTCACTATATTATCACACATTCATCTATTTCTCATGCATGGATTAGAAGGGTTGTTTTCAGGAATAAGCATCAGTTCCACAGAAGTTCATTAATTCATTCCTCTTCATTTTCCAATTCCTCTGCTTTTCTGCGTTACACTTCTAAACCTTGTTGTTGCACCTCTATTTCCCTCCTTTTTCTCTTCTTATCATCTTTCGCACCCTTTTTATTCAAAAAAACATTAAAATTTTGACCTCTGCCTTTCCTCCTCGAAATTCCCGTATCGCATTTCACACTTCACACTTTCCTCCCAGCTACACTACCGCTTCTCTACCAACCCTGCGATATTGCGATATCGCATATCTCATATCGCATTTCCACTTGGTTTATGTTCATACTTTCCACTTCCAGTAATCCAGGTGGATATCGGTGGCCACCCACCTATTCCATTTGGACTAGCACCATCAATTCTTGCAGCTTTTCACGTTCAGCACAACTTACTATTTTTAGCAGGTTTTCGGGTCCTCCACTCCCGAAGCCGGTTTGGGGCCCTAATGATCCAGGTGGATATTGGTGGCCACCCACCTATTCCATTTGAACCCCCACCATCAATTCTTTTATTTTTCAAGTTGCAACAAAACTTACTATTTTCAGCAGTTTTTCGAGTCCTGAACTTCCGGAGCCGTTTTGAGGCCCTAAACGACGTTTTTTGGGAAAACGGAGAGCAACATGGGTCCATGCTTGTTCAAAAGTTGTACTCCTCAGATAGATTTTTCTAACGAGCTATTGAGCGCGTCAAACAGAGATCGGATGCCAAAGTTACGCCCTCGGGAAGTTGAACCACCAATTTACCTAAATGGGCGCCCATAGTTTTGGCGCCTCATCTCCTACGGTTAGGTTTTTGGACGTTTCAGATTATACATTGTTTCTCAACAATAAATAGGCCCTCGAGCCTCATTGTAACACAGTTCAGAGGCCTATAGCCACCACATCTCTTCTTAGAGATAGCTACCAGCGCCCTAGCTAGTTTTATCTCCATTGTCTGTAAGCAAATTTCAGTTCTTTGATATTAATGAAATGAAGTGTTATTTCCGTTGCATCTCTGTATTTATGGTTATATGTTTATTCTGTTGTGTTCCTGCATAAATCTGGATCATCCAGACACTGATCGTGATATTACTTTGCACCTTACCTTTTCCATATATATTATTAAAAATCTTCAAAACATTGGAAACCCCTGTACCCTTACCTTTGAACTTACCACATTGCCCTTTCACTCCATCGCAAATCGCAATTTCTATCCACTCTTCGTTAACATTTACCAATCCCAACCACTGATTGCGACATTACTATAGCACTCCGCCATGTCATCCCTATCGCAAATCACATTTCGCAGTTTTTATCCCCATCGCATATCGCATTTTTCTCCCGCTCCCAAACAACACTTCCGCTACTCCTCCAGCTTTGCAATATTGCGATATTGCGATATCACATATTGCATATCGCATTGCCACACCCCTCTTACAACTCCACCATCACACTTTTAAAAGCCTCCCTCTCCAAAGCATTCTTTCAATATTAAAAGTTTTAATAAATTTTTAAACCCCTTTTTCACTCCCCTAAGCCTTATTTCATGTGGTTAAGCCTTCCATTAGCAGCTTTATCCCTTTATTCTCCAAACTGCAAGCAACACCTCTTCAAATTAGAATTAGGTCATGAATAGTTGCATAGATAGGAGCATGATAGATAGAGCAGGGTGTGTTTAGCCGATTGTCCAAGTTAAACAAAATTTAAATTACTGTCCCTTCTGCCATTTCCTTTCTGCAAACTAAATTAGTTTCATTTTTTTCATTTCCTTTCTACAAATTAAATTAGTTTCATTTTTTTCATTTCCTTTCTGCAAATTAAATTAGTTTCATTCTCGTAATTTCCTTTCTGCAAATTAAATTAGTTTCATTTCCGTCATTTCCTCTCTAAAAATTAAATTATTTTCATTTATATCATTTCCTTTCTACAAATTAAATTGGTTTCATTTATGTCATTTCATTTATGAAATTCAAGTTAGTTTCATTTCTGTCATTTCCTTCCAGCAATTTACTTTCCAGTTTTTATCGTAGTTTAAGAAATAGCACCCTTTCGTAAAGCAGAAAAGGATGACATGAGAAAAATGCATTTTTTGTGTATATAACACTATCACCTCCAAGTTTGTATGAACCCCAGGTTGATAAATTAAAGTAGGGAAGCCCCTGGGAGTTGCTTTTTGGCACCGTTTCCGGGGAGGTGTCTAGTAGATGCCTTAATTTTGTTTTAGAATTCTTTTCTTCTTTCCTTTATTTTGATGGTATTATAGAAATATTGAGAAAATACAAAAAATATCTAATTTCCATGCCTCGTAGGAGTAGGAATACTCAAAGACAAATCTTACCTAAAACCCCCACATCACCTCCTAGCCACCCTTCACTCTTCTTCAGTGGCAGTGAGATCGAACTTCCTATAGGAAAGCCTTATAAATACTTCGAGGAACCTGTTGGGGAAGAATAAGACCTTGGTCCAACTGAGGGACCTACTTCATCTATCTTAATCATGGCTGGGGTCTAGAGAGCCTTTCCCATAAGAGAGGAAAATGGGGAAACTAATATGAAAAACATTAGCCCCTTAGCTCTTCCACACTTCCATGGACTTACCTATGAGGATCTTGACACATTCATTTTTGAATTTACTATTTTCTGTAGGACTTATGACTACACCTCTGATGATTAGAAGTTGAAGCTATTCCCATCTACCCTTAAGGATGCAGCCTTGTGCTGGTTCATGGGTCTGCCTGGGGACAACATCACTACTTGGGCACAGATGTAAGAGACCTTAAAAAAAAAGTACATAGACTACTTTAGGTCCAAGGAAAAAAAGGATGCGATATTCAGGATGACTCTAGGGCCTGATGAATCCCTAGAGGACTATGAAGAGAGGTTTCAATTAAAATATAAGAAAACCAACTGTAATCTTGATGTTGCATCACTTAAACTTGTACTTCTTTGAGCATTCAGACAAGAGATGATAGAAACATTGAATATGGTATCAGGAGGAGATATCTACCAACTACCTTATGAAACAATCAAAATTGTCTTTTAGAACCATTCTAGGGCATTTAGGAAGATGGGAAAAGTTGGCCAAAACACATCCAATACCCCTTCCTCTTCCACCTCCATAAAACTTGAGATTGGAAACATGCTAAAGGACTTTAATAGTGACATGCTGCACACCCTTTCTTTGCAAATGGACACAATGCAGGTCAAAAGGATGCAAGAGGAAGCAGAGAGAGCCCTGGCCATATTTTGTCTTAGATGTATCCGGAAGCACCCAAGGAATGAATGTCCACTGAATGTCATGAAGGTTTGCTTAGTCTATGAGGAGAATCATGCCACAGATAAGTGTCCCTCCTTACCTGTACTTAAGGTTGTATATCAAGGTGGGGAAGCAATTCCAAAGCAACTGGGTGAAAATGTGAAGTTGGGTTACACTTTTTGCCCTTTTTTGAGAAAAAAATTTCATTTTTTTGGTTCTTCAACTTTCTGTAAGATAAAACAATTTTTCTATTTAGAATTTCATTTTGCGATAAAAATAGAAGTTGTCAAAAATTTTGTTAGCTTTCTATTACTTATTTTTTGGAATTTTTTTATACACATTTGATATGTCAACTTATCGTTTCTTTGGGTGTGTGTTTTTTAACAATCAACGGATTTATAAGAAGTCATGTTAATACGCAATGTTGTATTCTTTGAAAATTTGTGTTTTTGAGAAAAAAAATGTGTTACAACAATCTAGACAGAGTCTACTTCAGTTTCATCATATTTACAAGGCCAATGGATGCATATCATAATTACTAAAAATTTTTGAACTGGTCCAATATGAAAAAATTGCATATTTTGAATATGTTTCGCGATGCAAGAAATTTCTTAATGTATAAGTTATATAAATAAAAATCTAAAAGCTACCCATTAGAGACGACAGACCAATGTAATGTACCATAATTTTTTCAATTTTTTTTACAATGTATTTTGGAAGATACAGAATTTTGATTTCACTGAATCACAATGACCTTCAGAAATTGTTTGCATCTGTTTTATTACAAAATTATTTAAAATTAGTAAATATTTGTGAAATTCCATAAAATTTATATTTCCTGAAAGTAGATTCAATTCTGAAAATGCTTGTCTTGGTTCCGACAAATAATTTAGAATTTTTCATGGATTTTAATCAGTCTAAAGTTGCAGAAACATATTCAGAGCTTGGTTCTGCATAACTTGTGACGTGTTAGTTCGGCCGAACTCTTAAACAAAGTTCGAACGAACTATTTTTTGCGCCGACGGGCCGTTAGGTCAAACGAAAAAATAGTTCACTCAAACTATTTATACAAAGTTTGGTCGAACTTTTACATAACTTTCCATCGGTAGGAAAGTAATGCCAGGTCCCTCCAAAAAAACATTTCATGGCAATATAAATTTCCATGAAATCATTCATTATTTTCGCATATTTTCTCAACTCTATTTCATCAGTTAGAGAAGGCCTCAAGGCCCTCGACCATATCAACAAGGTATGCAAGGTGAACCTTACTCTTACTATCACAACAATCAGAGTGCACCCATGCAACCTTGGTACACCCCCACTCCTCCATTTTGGTCTACACCTCCTACTTTTCCTTACAACCCTCCATACTATCCTCAACCGGTGAATCAACCATTTCAGTAATATGTTCCACAACAACCTCAGTAGAACAATCCATCCCAAGGTGGAGGCCTCAAAACAATCAAACACCTGCTCTAATGCCTCCACCCCAACGTTAACCTCATATTACTCGTGATGCTCCACCTAGGCTACCTCAAATACCTGCACAACCCAATCCGAACCCGAATAACAGACATGCACGTCAGGCTCCCAGTGGAGAAACATCCTATCCAGCTTATTTTGTGGAGATACAGGAGGTTAATCTCAAGTCGGGAAGAGTACTCCCATACAACCGTCCTCCATCTCCACCTGCAGAGGTTGAGTAGGAAAAGGAAGAAGGTAACACTTAGATCCGTCAACCTCCTTTTCATGAGTAATTGATCCACCCTATTTAGCACACCCCAAAGGAGACTGAACTCCTGGGATGATTGGAAAATTTTTGTGTAAAGATACGACTTCTCCAGGCCATTAACGATGTCCCCATCTACAATAGGCTCATCAAAGAAAAGTGCTTCAAGAAACCTGGGAGAAGGAAGAGAGATACCACCACCATGAATGTGGTAGGACAATATCTTTCCAAATTACCTGGACCATGGTAGTCTAGTTGTTGATGTGCACATAGATGGTGTTATATTCCCCAACACTTTGATTGATCTATGGGCTGCCATAAATTTCATGACCAAGGAAACTATGTTAAAACTTAATCCCCAAGGGACTTTAAGGAAAACCACAACACTTCTGCAACTTGCAGATCAGTCCATAGTAACTCTGGAAGGAATTTTTGAGGATGTTATGGTTACCATTGAATCTTGGGAGTATTCTACAGGTTTCTTGGTCCTGTAACCAAAAACCAAATTTAATGGTTATCCTCTCATCTTAGGGAGACCTTGGTTAGCCACTGCAGATGCTTATATTAGTTGTCGAGCCAGAAACATGACTATAAAAAATGGGCCTTTGTCCAAACAGCTAGTGTTATATCCTTCAGCCTAGCCTTCCATTGATCATGATCTACATATATGGTTGGAGGATGAAGGAGATGAGTTATATAACACTTCCCCTATGTGTACCATAGATGTTATTCTTAGAGGGGTGAAGCTTGATGAAGATGAACTCATCGACCATGCCATTCAAAACGAGTCCTCCACTAACATTCCTCTTGAAACCTTAGTCAAAGATTCTAAAAGCCAACCTTGGATGGAAGTGCACTCAGTTGATTGAACCTCTGAAACCACCAAGGCTATTGAGTTTGGCCCATCCATATCTCTAAAAATCAACCCAAACCTCTTGAATGAAGAAGAGAAGTAGCTATTCTAGATTTTGAAAGAAAATCTAGATGCATTTGCTTTGGATTACAAGGACATGAAAGGGGTGCATCCTTCAGTATGTAGACATCACATTTACATCAAAGAAGGATGCAAGCCTGTGAGGCAACCCCAAAGAAGGATGAACTCAACTCTGAAGGACATAGTCAAAGAAAAGTTGCAGAAACTATTGGATGCAGGGTTCATATATCCTATATCTGATAGTGAGTGGGTATCTCCTCTTGACCTAGTCCTAAAGAGGAATGGGAAGTGGTGAATTTGTGTTTATTATCGAGAACATAACAAAGCCACCAAGTAAGACCATTTCCCTTTTCCCTTTATAGACCAAGTCCTAGATGGCCTTGCAGGGAAGAAGTTCTTTTCCATCTTAGATGGGTTCAATGGGTACAATCAAATTCAAATTAGCCTTGAAGACCAGGATAAGACTACTTTCACCTACCCTTGGGGTACCTTCTCTTATCAGTTCCTACCCTTTGGGTTGTGCAATGACCCAGTCACCTTCCAAAGATATGTCCTGAGCATTTTTTCTGAATTATTCCATGACTCTGTTGAAATCTACATGGATGATTTCACACCATATGGGGATGAATTCCAAGAAGCTCTCTCCAATTTTGGGAAAGTACTAAGAAGGTGCATTGAGATACATCTCTCCCTGAACTCAGAAAAGTGTGAATTCCCTAATAAAGTAGGAGTTGTGTTAGGACACTCCATATCCCAAGCAGGAATACAGGTAGACTTGAACAAAATCACTATCATCAAAAGGGTACCTACTCCTAAAAAGAAAAAATATGTCAAGAGTTTCTTAGGCTTAGATGGTTATTATAGAAGGTTCATCAAGGATTTTAGCAAGATGGCTTCACCATTATTTGGTTTATTGGATAAAGTTTCTGAGTTTATTTGGTCTGGTCCTTGTCAAGATGCTTTTGAGCTCATTAAGGAAAATTTGACTACTTCCCCCATCCTCCGAGGTCCAAATTGGACTTTGACTTTCCACGTCCACACTGATGCATCCGAAAAAGCTGTAGGGGTATCATTAGGACAATTAGAGGAAAAAATCCCTTATGCCATTTATTTCATCAGTAATAACTTGTCCAAGGCCGAGCTGAATTGTACTGATACTGAGAGGGAGATGTCAGCCATTTTCCATGCTTTGAACAAATTCAGACATTATGTAACTGAATATCAGACCTTTGTTCACACTGACCATGCAACCATCAAGTATTTAGTGGAAAAACTGGATGTTAATGCTAGGATAATTAGATGGTTGTTACTTTTGTAGCAATTTGATTTGACTATTGTTGATAAACCTAGAAAGGAGAATGTTGTTGCAGATTTTTTGTCTAGGTTAGCTCTCCTTGCAAGTGAAGAAGGAATGGTGGATGACCAGCTGCTAGATGAGCATATATTTTCTATATCATCATTCTCACTATGGTTTTCTAATATAGCCAACTAATTGGTTGTTGAGAAACTCCCTCCTAATATTTCATTCAAGGAGAGGAGCAGAATCATCAGAAAAAGAATCCCTTTCACATGGATTGCGGGAAATATTTTCAAGCTAGGCCCTGACCAAATCCTTAGGAGATGTTTGAGGGAGGAAGAAGTTTATGATATCCATACACCAGCAGCTGTGACTAGTGCCAGAGGATGGGGAAACACACACAAAGGGATGAGATGCCTTTGCACCCTAAAGTGGCTCTTGAGCCATTTGACAAGTGGGACATGGAATTTGTTGGACCTATCGATCCAACATTCAGAAAAAATAAGTATATCATAGTCTGCATTGATTACCTAAAAAGTGGGCTGAAACAAAAGCAGTGAAGGTAGAAACCGAGGAGAAAGTAGCAGAATTTCTGAGGGAGAATGTGTTTTAAAATTTTGGGTACCCCAGAGAAATAGTCACGGATCAGGGAGCACAGTTCACTTCTCACCTCATTGAAAATAGTTTAAGGAAGAAAAATATTAAGCATATAAATTCTACTTCCTATCACCCTCAGGAAAATGGCCAAGTATAAGTAACTAACAGAGCATTAGAGAGAATCCTCACCAAGGTTGTGAGCAGCAGCAGAAAATATTGGGCAGACATTTTGGTAGAAGCTACTTGGGCCTACAACACTACTTGGAAGACAACAACAGGATTCACTCCCTATGAACTAGTCTATGGTAAGAAATCTCTACTTTTTATTGAGTTTGAATTCAATACTTTAAGAATGGCAGCTGAATTAAATCTAGATCTATCAAATGCCCAAAAAGAGAGGTTGTTGTAACTAAATGGATTGGATGAGTTTAGAATGCAAGCACTTCTTCACACAGAGGTGGATCAGTTGTAAATGAAGGTATGGCATGACAAGAACACTAAGGAGAAGGCATTCTAAGAAGGAGATTGGGTGTTGTTGTATGATTCAAGGTTTAAATACTTTAAGTGAAAATTAATGACAAGATGGATGGGACCATACACAGTGGAAAAATGTTTTGACAATGGTGCAGTTCAAATCAGGACCATAGATGAGGAAGGAATACCCTTGATTTTCAATGGTCACAGACTTAAAATTTACAAGAAGCCCTTATCCAGGATAGAGTTCATAAATTCAATAAGAAGAGAGGTGTATGTATGGGAAACTCCATAGTTTCCAACACCTCCTAACAAAAAAAAAAAAGAGAAAAAAGAGAGAATAAAGATCCATGGGTGTAAACCTCTCTGAGGCGCTCAAGGAAAGCTCATTGGTTGAAAACCTCGATGGAGGTAGCCCACTTTCTTTCAAAAAAAAAAAGAATAAGAAGATAGAAATACATTTGCATCTCTGTGTTTTTTGTGTTTGTTGTTTTGCAGGTTATTAATGGTTTCTGGAAACGCAGGGAAGCAGTCATCTTCTTCTCTCCCCTTCTATTTTACCATCCATCCCATGATCCACTCCATTCATTTCCATAACTCTTTTCATCACCTCCATACACCATATTCCTCCATTCCTGAGCACAATGTAGCAAAATAAAGCAAGCCACAAACTACTACAAACATCAAGAAATTCGTTCAAAAACAAATTTGTTCATGGACTACAAAGAAAAACAAGAAGGAAAGCTACATACAAGACTCCAGGAGAACTATAATTCTACCCATGGCATATCAAGCACCCCATGCAGCATCTGCACCAGGAAGAAACAACAAGAAAAGAACAATAACCCACTTAGAGAGCTGCTCATTCAGCAAGCTGCTCAATCAGAAAACGAGAAAGTAGTGAAGAACGTAGCATCTAAAAAGGTTGTCTCCTCAACACAACTCTTGCAAACATCTTGAAAAAAATAGGTAAGCTTAGGTATAGACTTTCACCCCTCATTGTGGATTCATAATAGCCATAAATAATTAAATGAAAAGATTTGTAATTTAAAAGGCAGAAAGGTGGCCAATTAGCTTGGCCACCATCGTGAAGTATGACTGGGGAGACCTGCAAGTGCATGCCATCTGGGTATGAAAAAAATTAAATCAATTGGAGTAGAGGAGAGCGAGAGGAGGAAACACGCAGTCCATCATGAATTAACAGAGAGAATGAAACAACGGTCTCTAATGGAAAATGGATTTGAGCTTAAGTTACATAAGCACTCCAAAATTAGCTATGAAGTCTAATAAAGAAAGATCTCGTCTCATCCAAACCGGTGAATTGAGAATTTTTGAGGGAAAGAGACTGAAGGGAGCCCACAGCACAGTAGTACCGAGTTTGGGTTGCGTATTTGAACAGTGTGTAGCAGCAGAACAATATCACCAGCAGTCGGGCTAGCTTCCGAAGTATATGCATATCATACACAATAGAAAGGGACCAAGGGAAGCTTTTATAGCAACCCAAACAACGCGGAATTCTACTCCTAGCCTTAGAAAATAAGAAGAAGAAGAGCCAGAAGAAGAACCAGAAGAAGAACCAGAAGAGAAATAGAAGAAATGGAAATGGAGATAGAGGTCATAAAGGTAACAGAAAGTAAGAAAGAAGAAGACTCACAACACAACCCAACATCCCCTCAAAACCAAGAGGAAGTTGCCACCTTAGCTTCTTTGAGCAAAAAGAGAAAAAGGTAGACCTATATGTATTTCAGAACTAAAAAGAGTCAGAGGGTAAGTTAGAAAGAGCTAGAAACTCCTCCCAAGAGCCCCATCATCATTGAAAAATTATCAACATAGGAGGAAAGAATAAGAGAGACAGTTCTGAAGGAGCAGTTGTAGATGGCACAGTCAAAGAATATAGAACTAAAGTTGAAATTGCAGCAAAAAGGGCAACAATTAGCCACTAGTCATCTTGCATAGAATTCCTCTAGCATAGATTCCTTGCTGACTCATATGTTGTGTACCTCAAGGAGAAATGGTTCCTATTTCAAATCAAAACTCTAGCCTCCCATGGATCCCTACCTTTCCAAGATTGTAGGCAATTCATGGATTTCTACAAGAAAGCTAACATGGCTAATCAGGCAAAGATGGCAAAGTTTTATGTGCATAACATCGTGTTGAAAAATATAGATACTTGGGACCCCAATTCTACAATGGGGGATATGTAGTTGATGGCTCTAGTATCTTGGATGATGAATGAGGATACTAGAGAAAAAGAGATATGGAGGGTCATGAGACGAAGAAATAGAGAACCCTTACATATTAGACTGGAATTGTTCAACCGAAGAGGAGTCATCCTTAACCGTTGAGATTTCAAGACAACTTTTAAAATGAAATCTAAGATTCGGGGAACACCCTATTTCCTCAAAGATTTTATTTTAAAGGATTTAGAAAACATAAAGATTCACTGATAATTGCATTCATAGAAGAGGGAACACCTAAATAACATCTGTTTTTGCAACTATAAAGACCTTCAAAACAATTGTTTAAGCAGGGGCAAAGGGTAAGATCAAAACCGACCTCTTTGGTTAACTCAAGACAATGGTACCTCGAAGGGAGATTTCAATAATGGCTTTCAAGTGATGGCAGACAAGGAGGGAGAACCATAACATGCTGAAACCAACTATTTGAGCTATCAAGGAAATAAACGAGCATGAAGACTAAAGAGAAGTTTTAAAGCCTCTAAAATACTTCAGCAGAAGAAAACATAAAACAGTGAAGGGTGAACAGGTCTAAGGTGCTTCCAGGAGTCATTTCTTAGCCTAAAATTTTCAGCCTACTGTAGTAAGAAATTATGGAACATAATGAAAACAAGGGAAAAAACATTTAACAGTTCAGAGCACTTCACCAACAGCCAAGCTCATGGATCCAATGATAGAGCCTTCTCAGGAACAGACATGCAATGGCATCATCAAGACATCCAAGACTCCAAATTATTTTCAACTTCAACAAACTTGTATATTTATTTCAGAGAGTTTCAATATTACAACTTGTGATCAAACAGCAACCAACCTTCTCATCTTATGAAGAAGTACTTATAGGAAGATGAGGAGGTGAGAACTAACAAAAATATCTCGTGAACCATTAATACAGATTAACTGACTTCTCGGCCTCTTGAGGGGTTCGATGGAGAAGTGTACAGGTGGATCACCGTATTAATGTTTTACAATTAATATCAAAGCTCGGTGGGAGCTTTATTTGACTTTGAGGTTCTATGCTCTGTCTGGAGCAACTCTGCAGCTATTTACTATTACACTCCTTTGGCAGAATTAACTTCTTTACTTGTGTTGGACGAATATTTTTGAATCTAATACTTATAGCTATCTGTTTCCAGATGGTTCATGTAGTATGGTGAAAATACTGTAATATTTGAGAATCAATTCGCCTCGGTTAGACGGTGAAACCTTTGTCTAATAAAACACTTTGCGATTTCCTTTTAAAGCGTGTTTAAAGTTTTAAGATTGGGGATTAGGCTTTTGATAATTTGTCTTAGCCGTAATCCCCATAAAGTATCCTTCAATCTTCATACGCAATACTCATCTTTTCAAAGCATTACTCTCTTTACTTGTGTTTGGGTCTAACGGTGTCTGTGATGTCTGGGGCCAACACTGGGCTTTGTCAGCTACTCATGTAATCCCAGCTAGCTCATGGGCCGAGCCCCGTGAATGGCTTCTCTGTAATGAAACGAGGGCATGAGAATCGTCATTCCCAGCCCTTGGCATTTCTTCGTTATACAATGGAAAACCATTTAGAACACCTGCATCAAACACAAAACAATTTAAGAAATCCTGCGAAAAATAGGTTTAAACTACTTCAGATGGCGGGGGAGGAGCGTAGCCATCGGATAAAAATATCTAACAGTGGAGATCGGCGCAAAACAGAAAAATGAGAGCGGGGAGAAGAAATAAGGCGGGGTGGTTTTGGACCATCCGATCTGGACACGTGGACGTTCCTGATCTAATCGGAGGATCTCAATCGGGGGTGGCAGGCAAGTGCATGCGATGTAAATTTCCGATGCGATTGAGCGCTGGCCGTTGATCTGCAGATCAGATCGACGGCGGAAGGTGAATCGGAGGGTTTTTGAAACGGGGCAAGACTTGTGATCGGAGGGAATAAGGGTCGTTGGATCTTCGGGAGGATGGACGGCTCAGATTGGATCGGGGATCGGCAATCGGGAGTGCAACAAAAACGCATGCGATTTGAAACTTGCGATTAGAAACTTGCGATTGAGTGCTAGCCATCGGATTGGGTCTAGATCAACGGTCCAGATCCTTTGATTTCTTGCACTGGCGGGACCCTTATACTTTGCGAGAAACTCGAAAATTTTGATAAACACCAAGGTTTTGAGTGGATCGGGCAGAAAATATATATGATAGGCTGGCGCCCGATTGCGGGGCCACTGGGAGTATGGAGTACCATGGGCCCGGGGCTTTATATAACTATGGCTAATCGCAATCGGAACATTCGGGCCCGGTCTTTCAATCAACCCATTTGTAATTTCTCCGATCGTGATTGTGCGATTGGTCTTTTTGATCAACCCATTTTTATTTATCACGTGTTCTTAAGTTTTTAACTTAAAACTTCGGAAAGTGGGTTTTTGGGTTTACAAAGGAAAAATTGATCAGAGAGGGATTTTTCAATGGTTTAGCGCCCGATTACGGGCCTATGGGTTAAACGAAATAACAATATGATCTGCGGTTTATGAAAAAGGGGCTGATCGCAATCGGCATTTTGAAATGGCTCACAAACATGCACACTTGAATCTTTCCGATTTAGCGTCGACAAGCTTTGGCATTTGGTTTCGACACATGGGCATGTGGGGGGAAGTGGTTTAGGACTTAGCCCAAGGGGCTTAGGTCCATAGCAATAAAACTTTGTTTTTTATGAAAAATTTCAAGGTTTTAAATGGATTTGAGGGTTTCGGCACAGCTCAAAAAGAAGTTTTAAACCATGTCAGGAATATTTTCACGGATGGAGGGAGAAACTTATAAAAAGTAGAGGAATAATATGTAGAAAAAAGGGGAAGAAAATGATGGTTTCTTCAGCAGTTTGTTATATGAAATCAGCAGAATTTTCTGAGTATAAAATGGGACAGCAAATGAGGATTTGGGACAGAGGCATGAGGCCTTAAAGAGACTTCAAGAGCTAACAATTTTTAGTGATAAAATTTTTTCCTTGGAGGCTCAAAAAAGATCTTAGCCACCTTTTGGTATAACAAAATATTATAGGTGGCTAACAGTGGCTCCACTTGGGATGGTGCCTTCTTGAAGGCATCAAGAATTCAGACTTGATTTCTGGGAGGTTGATTAGTTGCCTCATCCATTGGGCTATCCTCCTGTGATGAATAATCTTCTCTAAAAACATATTTGGCAGCCATGAAAACAATGGGCCTTTATCAACAAGCTTGCTACCTGCCCAATCCTACAGATCTAGCATTTTTTTTCTTCATCAGAGTGCACTTGGATTGGCAAACTCTATTCACAACATTTTATTCTTTTGAAAGCAGGAAATCTAATCTATTTCTACTCCTTATTTCTCCCTGAACTCAGTTTAAACAGTTGAGCTCAGATATTTCTCTACCTAGTCTACTGTCTGTTGGGATTAAACAGTCTAACAAACTTTCATTCCCTAAATTCTACAACAGAAATTTAAAAATAGTCAAGTTAAGATTGAGCTGTTTGACTTGCTATGATCTATGGCATAAGAACAAGCTGCACATAGATTATTATTTGCAGAAAATTAAAACAAAATGTAAGGCTTAAGATCTGAAAGTTTCTCATTATGGCCTTCTTTTTCTTTACAGCTCTATTTTTAATTTTGTTTTGAGCTGTCTCTTTCTTGATATCTGATTCAGATTTTGGGCAAATTAGAACCAGTTTTTCTCTTTTATGACTCAGAAAAATAAAACAGTTTTGAGTCATCTCTCTTTGGAAACTTTGGTTCAGATTTTGAACATGTTTGAACCTTTAATTTCTATCCTAATCTATCTACTAATAAGCCAAGATTAAACGGTTTGGCAAATCGAATTCACTATCCTATCAGCAGAAAAATTTAAAGCTAATCTAGTCAAGATTAAATTGTTTGACTAATTAGAAGTGTGTTTTTTAGGAGTGGCATTTGGGCTTGCACACTTTCAGATTTATTTCTTTTTTGGTATGGGGCTATACCTTTCTTGCTTTGACAATTTTCCCTCTTTTCATTCTTTCTTTGTTTTTGTATTTTTGAATTCTTGATTTTTCTCCAAAGCAGAAAACAACAACTAACTACATGCTCGGAACTAAGCTTTATTGACATTCCTATCTAACCTATTCTAAACATGGAGTATTTACATATTCATATGATACAAAAGTGCCAATGCAGCCAGTTGAGTAATGTCAAGAAGAAGTAGTAACTCTGGCTGCTTGTCAGAGGTATCCATAGAACATATTGAAGGTTAACCTTCAATGTCAAGGCTATCACAGAAGGTGACAGCTTTTCATGTCTCTCGCTCTTGCAAAGGGTCAATGCTTGATAATTTGAGCCAGTCGGGATTTCCACACACTCTTCCATAGGATCAACAAAGAAAAGATGAATATTCTCTTCCTTTTGATCCTCCACAATTGGTAGATCATCTACTTCTAAGACATCAGCTTTGAAGACTATCTCTTCAGTATGTAGCTTGGAAGTATCATCATTCTTAACCTGCAAAATAGCAAACAGTGAAATATCTTCTTTCTTTGAATCTATGCTTACTTCTGATATAAATTCAGGCTCTTTAAATGACAGACTAATATCAGTGAAGGGAGAATTTTCTTCTTGAGAAGATGATATATCCACAGCAGGATAGTCTTCTATTTGTTTTTCTCCTTCATCCTCATCATCCTCTGAACTGGAGGACTCATCATATTTGACAGTGTTGTCCTCTTGTGGCCCTAGTATGCTTGGATTGAGTGGGCCGAACTTTGTGAAGAGGTTATTATATTCTTGAGCAGGGGAGTATTTAAAGGTTTCCTCTTTTTCAAGAGAAAGCTCCTTTTGCTCAAAATTTTTTTCATTGCTCTTCTCTTCACCTTCTGAGTTGAAAGGCTGTTGATTTCCAATTATGTGAAAGCCATTAGTGATGGATTGAAACGGATGTTTTTGGCTTTCAAGCTGGTGATGGTGAAAATGATAACACCAATCAAACGATGGTTGCCCTGCATGATTAGTTTTTTCTTGGAACTCATCATCATCATCATTAGACTGATCGAAATTCGGAAAATCATCTGAATAAACAATTTTGTCAGTCGAACATATTGGGTCATCAGTTTGTTCGTTTAACTGTTCTACAAGTTTATTTTCTATTTCAAGACAACAACATTTAGTAGGAAAATGAGCAAAAGTGTTTTGTTCTAATAAAGAATTGAGGGCTGACTGTTTATTTAATATCTGATCAATTTCTTCCTCTATAAAAAGATAAGGAATTTTCTCTTTGCTTTGGACAGAAGGACAACAGTCCTCTCCCTCTTGTGTTAACTGGTTTTGAGGCTGGATGTCTTCTTGAGCCTCTTCTAGGGGATGATTACTTGTGCTCGTAGGGAAATTTTGAGGATTCTCTTCTTTTTCCTGATCTATCTCAATTTCAACCAACACCTCATGATTTTCATGGCAGTCACTTCGACTATAAGGTTCATGAGTTGTTTCAAGCATATTATGAAGATGCCATTGTCTTTTAATAATCTGAAATGATTTGAAACATAAAGGAAGAAACCCTGGTTGTATTGTCTCTTCTCCTTTTTCAGATTTTGTCGGTTCAAAAAGGATTATGTTTTCCTCAAGGCACGGCTTACTATGAGCTTTTGCAATCTGGTTATGGAGTTCTCTTAATGGCATAATACAAGAAATAGGTAGGAAATCAGGAGTTTCCTGACAACCTTCTTCATTGCTCTCATTGTAATCTTGTTCATCATACCTATTTTTTAGTTTTTGGGTTTGCTCTTGATTCGAAAGGAGTATGGGCTGCTCTAGATCATCAATATTTAAATTGGCCTCATGCCTTTTAAATCTTTTCCCAAGTATGTACATCATTTTCTCCATCATGATCAGTAATTTTCCTTTATTAATTTGTCTATAATCTTGCTCATTGTCTAGGTCTTGTAATGGTTGAGTTTTGTATTTAAGGTCATTGTATCTTTTTAACCAGTTCAGAGTCTTCTGCCAGTAGAGTCATTAGGTCTTTTGGGTTTGTGGAGTCGCCAGGTGGAAGATTTTGAAAATTGCTGTCCACCAACAACATGATTGGGTTTGCTTAATGTATTCCCAAGGGAGTCTACAAGGACTGGAAGGGTAATAGGCCTACTGGAGGCCAGTGGAGTCACCTAGGTGGAATTTTTTTTAGTTTTTATAAAGATCGAATGTTTTATGGTTCCACCACCATATTATTATGAAGCCAAACTTGAAATATTTTGGGCTTTTCTGAGTTTATTTTGTTTTTATAGGTTAAGAGAGTGTTCTAAGTCTGATTTTTCACTTAGCTAAGGTGTTCAAACAAACAGAGTTGCTCTTATGGCTTGGTAACTGGTTCCTTCAAGGTTTGATAAGGATTTAAAAGGAATCCTAAGGGTTACTTAGTTTGTCACTGATTCAAAGAGTCCTATCACGATTGCCATTATGTTAGGCAGTGCTTGAAGAAAGTTACTTATGTTATACTGGACCTAAAGTTGAAGGAAAGGTTTTGTAAACCTCTAATTCTCAGCATGTCCCACCGTGATCGCCATTATGTTGGTTCCCCGTGTTTTGACAGTTTGGAAAATCAAAAGACAAGACAACATCAGAACCAATCTTTAGAGTTCCAGGATCTAGTCCTCCTGTTCTCAGAGAGGGATCTCTCAAATATTTGTTTGCAAAGGTTTATCTTGTTTGCTTTGGTTATGGAATTTTAGACTAGTTATTACGTGCAAATGTTTGTTTGGTTGGGTTGAGTTGATACAGCAGAATATGAAAGGTCTAGGAAAGATAGACAAAAAGAGGAAATATCCGGTTCATTGGGCAATGGAGTCAAAATAAGATCATGACAAACTCTTCAAGGGATATGGGATATCAAAGGGCAAATCTAACTTGGCCGCAGGATCCTTTGTTTTGGAATGAGATGGACATTAATGATTTGGAAAAAGAAATTTAATTCTCAACAAAGGGAACTTGAGAAACATGACTTATCAATAAAGAGATATTTGATAGGCAGGGCTAACCATAAATTCTACAAACATTCTTTAAGCAAATAATGATTTCAAGACAACTTCTAAAATGAAATCTAAGATTCGGGGAACACCCTATTTCCTCAAAGATCTTATTTTAAAGGATTTAGAAAACATAAAAGATTCACTGATAATTGCATTCATAGAAGAGGGAACACCTAAATAACATCTGTGTTTGCAACTATAAATACCTTCAAAACAACTGTTTAAGCAGGGGCAAAGGGTAAGATCAAAACCGACCTCTTTGGTTAACTTAAGACAATGGTACTTCGAAGGGAGATTTCAATAACGGCTTTCAAGTGATGGTAGACAAGCAGGGAGAACCATAACATGTTGAAACCAACTATTTGAGCTATCAAGGAAATACTTGTGTGGAGCTAAAGAGGTTTAAAAGCACTCAAAATACTTGAAAAATGAGAAAGAAAACACAGCAGTGAAGGGTGAACAGGTCTAAGGTGCTTCCAGGAGTCATTTCTTAGCCTAAAAATTTCAGCCTACTGTAGTAAGAAATTATGGAACATAATTAAAACAAGAGAAAAAACATTTAACAGTTCAGAGCACTTCACCAACAGCCAAGCTCATGGATCCAATGATAGAGCCTTCTCAGGAACAGACATGCAACGGCATCATCAAGACATCCAAGACTTCAAATTATTTTCAACTTCAACAGACTTGTATATTTATTTCAGAGAGTTTCAATATTACAACTTGTGATCAAACAACAACCAACCTTCTCATCTTATGCAGAAGTACTTATAGGAAGATGAGGAGGTGAGAACTAACAAAAATATCTCGTGAATCATTAATACAGATTAAATGACTTCTCGGTCTCTTGAGGGGTTCGATGGAGAAGTGTACAGGTGGATCACTGTATTAATGTTTTACAATTAATATCAAAGCTCGGTGGGAGCTTTATTTGACTTTGAGGCTCTATGCTCTGTCTGGAGCAACTCTGCAGCTATTTACTATTACACTCCTTTGGCAGAATTAACTTCTTGGCAGCGCTGGAGGCAGATATTTCCTGAATCAATAACTTCGGCCTCTGTTTTGAATGGTTTGAGGCGACATGTGGCTCTTTGTAGTAGCTGAGGAATCAATTCGCCTCAGTTGAAGCGGTGGAAACCTTTCTGTCTGATAAAACAGTTTAGGTTTTCCTTTAAAGTGTGTTTTAGATTGGGGATTAGGCTTTTGATAACTGTCTTAGCCGTAATCCCCATAAAAACTATCTTCAATCTTCATCTGTTGTGCTCTGTCTTCAAAACTGATACTCTTTAACTGTGTTTGAATTAAAACAGTGTCTTGTCGATGTGCAGACCTGCACTGGGCTTTACGACATCAATACTCATAGAGTACTGACGAAACATGGAATAGAGCCCCGTGGATGGATTCTATGTAATGAAACGAGGGCATGAGAATCGTCATTCCCAGCCCTTGGCATTTCTTCGTTATAAAATGGAAAACCATTTAGAACACCTGCATCAAACACAAAACAATTAAGAAATCCTGCGAAAAAATAGGTTTAAACTGCTTCAAATGGCGGGGGAGGAGCGTAGCCGTCGGATAAAAATATCTAACGGTGGAGATCGGCGAAAAACAGGAAAATGAGAGCGGGGAGAAGAAATAAGGCGGGGCGGTTTTGGACCGTCCGATCTAGACACGTGGACGGTCCTGATCTAATCGGAGGATCTCAATCGGGGGTGGCAGGCAAGTGCATGCGATGTAAATTTCCAATGCGATTAAGCGCTGGCCGTTGATCTGCAGATCAGATCGATGGCAGAAGGTGAATCGGAGGGTTTTTGAAACGGGGCAAGACTTGTGATAGGAGGGAATAAGGGCCATTGGATGGTGGATCTTCGGAGGATGAGCATCAGTTCGAGATTGGATGGGATGACAGTAGTACAGCAAATGCATCACGATTTAGGCTTGATGAGCTTTGCGATTGGCGCTCTTTGCGATTGGCGCTACGCCATTGGATCTCCGCGAATCGACGGTCCAGATCCTTTGATTTCTTGCACCGGCGGGACCCTTATACTTTGCGAGAAACCCGAAAATTTCGATAAACACCAAGGTTTTGAGTGGATCGGGCAGAAAATATATATGATAGGCTGGTGCTCGATTGCGGGGCCACTGGGAGTATGGAGTACCATGGGCCCGGGGCTTTATATAACTAGGGCTAATCGCAATCGGAACATTCGGGCCCGGTCTTTCAATCAACCCATTTGTAATTTCTCCGATCGCGATTGCGTGATTGGTCTTTTTGATCAACCCATTTTCATTTATCACGTGTTCTTAAGTTTTTAACTTAAAAACTTCGGAAAGTGGGTTTTTGGGTTTACAAAGGAAAAAATTGATCAAAGAGGGATTTTTCAATGGTTTAGCGCCCGATTGCGGGCCTATGGGTTAAACAAAATAACAATATGATGTGTGGTTTATGACGAGGGGCTGATCGCAATCGGCATTTTGAAATGGCTCACAAAAATGCACACATGAATCTTTCCGATGCGATTAGCGTCGACAAGCTTTGGCATTTGGTTTCGACGCATGGGCATGTGGGGGGAAGTGGTTTAGGACTTAGCCCAAGGGGCTTAGGTCCATAGCAATAAAACTTTGCTTTTTATGAAAAATTTCAAGGTCTTAAATGGATTTGAGGGTTTCGGCACAACTCAAAAAGAAGTTTTAAACCATGTCAGGAAGATTTTCACGGATGGAGGGAGAAACTTATGAAAAGTAGAGGAATAATATGGAGAAAAAAGGGGAAGAAAATGATGGTTTCTTCAGCAGTTTGTTATATGAAATCAGCAGAATTTTCTGAGTATAAAATGGGACAGCAAATGAGTATTTGGGACATAGGCATGAGGCCTTAAAGAGACTTCAAGAGCTAACAATTTTTAGTGATAAAATTTGTTCCTTGGAGGCTCAAAAAAGATCTTAGCCACCTTTTGGTATAACAAAATATTATAGGTGGCTAACAGAGAGATTGAAAGGGACCCTGAACTAGTTGAAAGCTACCTCCAAACTCAAACACAGGTAATAGGCCACTTTGATGATGTTTCTAGGAAGATAGAAGACGAGTTCATTATGGCCAACCAAAGGAGATGGAACAACCTCCCTCATAGCCTCAAGAGTAAGGAGTACCATACTCTAGAAAGACGAAGGGGTTCCTTGGAAAGGGCACCATTACACAAGAGGGCCATGCAGGCCAAAAAGATCCAATGGCTCAGTCTCAAGCTCAGTCCACCTTTGTTGTTGGGGCTGAATGATGAAAGGGACACAGATGCACAAGATAGATAATGGGAGAATGCAGAAAAGAGTAATGGGTTGTGTTAGCACCTAATTTGGACCTCCGGCTGAAAAAGGAAAATCAGGGTAACCTCAAACCATGCTCAGCCTTGTAGCTAGCCCTACAAGGTCAGGAGAGGGCTCTCTCCGTAAAAAGATATTCAATGAAATGTAATTACAAACTGATTTTAGGCTAGGTATAATAATGAGAAATGTTTTAATGAATTTTCAGGGTTGTATGGAAAAGATGGGGCAGTTTGAAACTGGGGAATTAAATCAGGGATACATGGTATTTCATGGGGCAAAGTAGGCAGGAAATTTTAGCAATTAAGTTTAAATAATGATGGGGTGGTGAGACTGGTGAGGAACTGAAAAGGGCATAAGAGATGGATCCTTTTCAAACAGAAGAAAAAATAGAGTATTGAATGATTTCCCAAGGCAGAGCATTAAAAATGGATTCTAACTATCTATCTTGAAAGAATTCAACCAAAATTTTTTATGAATGTATGGTGAAACATGAAAAATTTACATATGAACACAAAGGAAAGAAAAAATGCTAAAATTCATACCACATGGATCCCACAAATCAGAGCTGCATATCTTATTAATTCCCTGTCAAACTGTTACAATGGGAGTGCAGAGCGTCCTCCTTGATTTCCACCCTATTCCCCTTACTTCTGGACTACTTTACAAATGATTGAAAATTACATTAAATAGACCAAAATTGAGGGGAGAAAGTCCACAAAAGAAGGGAGCTATTTGACCAGCTCAAGAACTAAAATCCGATCGTAGAAAGAAACCAATGATTTCCCCCTGAAAAGAGGAGAAACAATACAATTTTGACCATCTTTGAAGATTTGTAGTTACACAGAATGAATGAAAATAGGCAATTTGAAGAAAAAATCCCTATTTTATCGTCGTTGTAGAAGTCTCTATTTCATTTTAGCTCTCGGCCTTTGACTGTTGCTCTATATTTATCCTTTGAAGAAAACCAACTTTTAAGGAAAATTCCCTTTGGAACCAATTATAATGAAATTATGCCTTTTTAGGGAGGGAAAGACTAATTTTGAATGGGAAAGAGCGAAGGGAAAAGGAGGTGGGCCCGAATCGCAATCGCAATCGGAAGAGGGGAAGGTGTATCACATAAGGGAGAGATGCGATGGAAACTTGCGATTGCGATTAGTTTAAAAGGAAATCACAATCGCAATCGGGGCAGAAAGGGGGTGTCGTATAATGGGACAATAGAAAACTTGCGATGCGATAGTGCAAAAGCCAATGCGATGGGAAATGTGAGGAATCCCTTTGAAAATTCGTATAAAATGAAATTTTCCATTTTACATAGGGAAAGACCTTTTTTCAATTTGTAAAGGGTGGAAGGGATTAAGGGTGGGACCCAAAGGGGGATCGCAATCGCAATCGGAAGTCGGAGTAGGATCGGGACATGGAGTAATGCATTAAAGACTTGCAACGTGGTGGATCACAATCGCAAATGGGCAGGGCAGCACGGAGTTTTAATATGGTATAATGAAAATGCGCGATACGATTAAAACACTTAAGAAATGTTTTAACATTGATTTTAGCGCATTTACAAAGGGGAAACTCTTTTTGAATGAAGCAGGGCATAAACTTTATGGAGGGACCCAACCAATCACAATCGGAAGATCGGAGGGTCAGCGGAGTGGGGGGGTTAACATATTAAATATAAAATATACGATGCGATTGGTGATCGGAGGAGGGGAATATTCAATTGCATAGGCGATTTGCAATCGGGAAGGGTCGATCAGAGGTGGGCAATCGGAGTGGCAATTTGAATGTTGCGATTTGGAGCGGAGAAGGGGATTATCCAATCACATCAGAGATTTATGGGTTATTAGGACTTTTGCAATGCAATTCATGCAATTGGATAGGGAAAAAGGGGGGGTTTATAAAGAAAACTTTAAACTTTTATGAAATAGAGTGTAAGGGAGAAATGAGAAAAGGGGGTGGATATGCTGTAGGGGACCTTCTTTCACTTAGGCATAATTTTCAATCCAGAAGTCAGTTTTGAGCATATACTATATCGTTGGAAAGCTCTTTCTAGGCTCTTTCTGATGGACACACTTAGAAAATTATTTTACACTAAAAATTCTATGGAAAATGCCTTTGAAACATAGACCTGACAAGGAAAACCACCAGTGGAATAATTTTATATCATGACCTAATGGAATGATTGAAAATTTCTTCAAAATGGAACCCCTAATATGCACATGCAAATGTGTTTTGATCCCTATTGGAAGTATGCAAATACTAACACTAACATTGGCTCCAATGGGGATGGTAGCTCCTTGGAGGTGCCAAGAACACCGTAGACCTAGTAGCCTTATCCATTGGGCATGGATTCAATAGCTAAAAACCAAACTAAAAGAAACTTGACTCAACAAACTAACTCAAAAGTGACTAAGACTAAACTTAAAATTTAAAGCTTGATGGTAGTACATGACCACCTGTGTTTTTACAAGACAATATACCATCAGGCTACATTAAAATGCCAATGTAACCAATCAAGCAAGTGCCTCCTTGATTGATTCTCCTAATCAAACTCTTTGGACAACAACATATACATGCAACTGGGCATCCAAAAGCATAGTTGACCATGATCTCCTTCACCACTGAATACTGCAATAATTACCTTCACTGCTGACTGCAATAAATTTTCCACTGGGTCCTGAAAACATGAAGATTTACCTCCTGCTGAAGAAACAAGGTGTCTTTTTCTCTTGATTCTGATCTCTTTTCACAATGTACCTTAGTAAGAGTATGTTCCTGGTCTTCAAAAAATTCTGAACAAGTAGGTGAGCAAATTTCCTTTTGAATTTTTTTTTCAAAACATGAGACATAGGAAGAAGAATCTGAATGGTAGTCCTGAATGCTCTGATCTTTTGTAGTTTGAATATATTGTTGGCCATCTTCATATGATATGACAACCAGATTGTCATCTTCATCAGTCATAAGAGAAGAAACCTTAGATGGTTCTTGAGATCCAAAACTTACATTTCTATCATCTACCGAAGATTCATCCAAAGAAACTCTTTCACTTGAAAAAATATCTCATCTTGTTTTTCATAAAGGGAAGGGGTTACCTCCTAGTGAAGACTTTGTTATGATAGGATGGGAACACTTAGGTCTATAACTTTGTTTTCTTCATTTGAGGCGACCTCAACAATATGAATCTCCTTCATGAGATCTAGAACAACATATTTTTCCTCATCACATTTTAACTCTAGGTCTGGTTTATCTTTATCACTATCTGAGACTGGAACATCATTTTCCTGCATACCGTCGTTTGTTTCAATCATATCTGAAATAAAACCTTGTTTTCTATCATTTTCAGTTGTACAAAGATCTTCAACCTGCTGATCTTGATAAGTGTCTTCTAATATTTCTGTATGCTCTTGAAATGTATTTTCATACAGTGCTTCCATGATTTCTTCGTCCATGAATTCATCATCTCCACAAAAATTCTCAATATTTTCAATGAAACTATTAACATGTTTGCAACAATTCTGCACTAATATTAAGGATGGACAATATTCTTTATATCTTTCAAAGAATATGGTATGAAAATATTTTAAACAATAAATGCAAGAAGGTGGAAAACTTTCATTCCAAGATCGAGCTTCATCTTCCAGAGTAGCCATGAACATCTTCATCAAGCAATATTTAGGAAAATAAATCTTTAACTTATGCACATGGATGTGAAATTTCACTAGATGAAGAGCAACATCATTACCTTTCACATTTTTGAACATAGGAAAATTTATTTGCCAATCCACCTTGGGCATTTTATTTGGGAAACCTGGAATGTGATCTCGGCTCATGGGAGCATACCTCCTTGCAACACTTGCCATCTTGAAAAAAATCTTAAAGCTACTGATCTTCCTGCAGTGGATTCACCATGAAGGATTGATTTTCTAGATCTTTCAATGAATGGAGTCGCTAGGTGAATTATTTCAGCCTTTATATGTATCCAACTGTTGTTCACCATCAACAATCGGATTTAAACTTTATTGTTCTTTACTGAGGAAGACATGATCTTTGTGTCCCCAGTGGAGTCGCCAGAAATGTTAGCACCTAATTTGGACCTCAGGCTGAAAAAGGCAAATCAGGGTAACCTCAAACCACACTCAACCTTGTAGCTAGCCCTACAAGGTTAGGAGAGCACTCTCTTCGTAAAAAGATATTCAATGAAATGTAATTACAAACTAATTTTAGGCTAGGTATAATAATGGGAAGTGTTTTAATGAATTTTCAGGGTTGTATGGAAAAGATGGGGTAGTTTGAAACTGGGGAATTAAATCAGGGATACAGGGTATTTCATGGGGCAAAGTAGGTAGGAAATTTTAGCAATTAATTTTAAATAATGATGGGGTGGTGAGACTGGTGAGGAGCTGAAAAGGGCATAAGAGATGGATCCTTTTCAAACAGAAGAAAACATAGAGTAATGAATGATTTCCCAAGGCAGAGCATTAAAAATGGATTCTACCTATCTATCTTGAAAGCATTCAACCATAAATGTTTATGAATGTATGGTGAATCATGACAAATTTACATATGAACACAAAGGAAAGAACAAATGCTAAAATTCATACCACATGGACCCACAAATCAGAGCTGCATATCTTATTAATTCCCTGTCAAACTGTTACAATGGGAGCGCAGATTGTCCTCCTTGATTTCCACCCTATTCTCCTTACTTCGGGACTACTTTACAAATGATTTAAAATTACATTAAATAGACCAAAATTGAGGGGAGAAAGTCCATAGAAGAAGGGAGTTGTTTCACCAGCTCAAGAACTAAAATCTGATCATAGAAAGAAACCAACGATTTCCCCCTGAAAAGAGGAGAGACAATACAATTTTGACCATCTTTGAAGATTTGTAGTTACACGGAATGAATGAAAATAGGCAATTTGAAGAACAAATCCCTATTTTATCACCACTGTAGAAGTATTTATTTCATTTTAGCTCTCAGCCTTTGACTGTTGCTCTATCTTTATCCTTTGAAGAAAGCCAACTTTTAAAGAAAACACCCTTTGGAACCAATTTAAATGAAATTATGCCCTTTTAGTGAGGGAAAGACTCATTTTTAATGGGAAAGAGTGAAGGGAAAAGGAGGTGGGCCCGAATCGCAATCGCAATTGGAAGAGGGGAAGGTGTATCACATAAGGGAGAGATGCGATGGAAACTTGCGATTGCGACTAGTGTAAAAGGAAATCGCAATCGCAATCGGGGCGGAAAGGGGGTGTCGTATAATGGGACAATAGAAAACTTGCGATGCGATAGTGCAAAAGCCAATGCGATGGGAAATGGGAGGAATCCCTTTGAAAAATCGTATAAAATGAAATTTTCCATTTTACATAGGGAAATACCTTTTTTCAATTTGTAAAGGGCGGAAAGGATTAAGGGAGGCACCCAAAGGGGGATCGAAATCACAATCGGAAGTCAGAGCGAGATCGAGACGTGGAGTAATGCATTAAAGACTTGTGACGCGACAGATTTTAATTGCAAATCAGCAGGGCAGCGTGGAGTTTTAATATGGTATAATGAAAATGCATGATACAATTAAAACACTTAAGAAATGTTTTAACATTTATTTTAGCGCATTTACAAAGGGGAAACTCTTTTTGAATGAAGCGGGGCGGAAAATTTATGGAGGGAACCGACCAATCGCAATTGGAAGATCAGAGGGTCAGCAAAGCGGGGGGGTTAACATATTAAATATAAAATATGCGATGCGATTGGTGATCGGAGGAGGGGACTATTCAGTCACATCGGCGATTTCAATCGAGAAGGGTCGATCGGAGGTGGGCAATTGGAGCGACAATTTGAATGTTGCGATTTGGAGCGAAGAAGGGGATTATCCAATCGCATCAGAGATTTATGGGTTATTAATACTTTTGCAATGCGATTCATGCAATCGGATAGGGAAAAAGGAGGGTTTTATAAAGAAAACTTTAAACTTTTATGAAATAGAGTGTAAGGGAGAAATGACAAAAGGGGGTGGATAGGCTATAGGGGACCTTCTTTCACTTAGGCATACTTTTCAATCCAGAAGTCAGTTTTGAGCATATAATATACCGTTGGAAAGCTCTTTCCGGGCTCTTTCTGATGGACACACTTAGAACATGATTTTACACTAAAAATGCTATGGAAAACACCTTTGAAACACAGACCTGACAAGGACAACCACCAGTGGAATAATTTTATATCATGACCTAATGGAATGATTGAAAATTTCTTCAAAATGGGACCCCTAATATGCACATGAAATTTTTTTTTGATCCCTAGTGGAAGTATGCAAATATTGACACTAACAGGTTGCACCCCCCCCCCCCCTCCCCCACCTTGACGATGCTCCCACACTTCTTCCTGCGAAAGTCCGGGGGGATGTCAAAGCGTTGAAAAATGTAGGAGGAGGATTAGTTTCTCAGCGGATGAGCAACCATTCAGTAGGGGGGTGATGATGAGCTCCATCATTAGACATATTTGGAGGGGTTAATGGACAGTGTTTTTCCTCCTTAAATCTCTTTTTCTTGCATTTTTATTATTATTTTGTTTTATGATGCTAGTATAGGTGGTGATTGTTGATTAGTGGTTGTCATTGATGTCAACCCAAGCAGCATTAGGGACTACCCAAATATTGCATGGGAATTTTTACCTACCAAATTACTATATTCTGGGTCAAGAATGCTTTTGATGGTTTCTACTTGTCGAGATGTTTTCGTTGATATATAGCACACCACGTAATTCTTCATGGTTTGAGAGATATTCATGTTTGAAGTTTGTAACCCCAGTTGGTGGGCTAAAACCCCATGGGGTTGTGGCATGGGTCATTGAAAAGTCAATAATTAATAATTTTTAAGCTCCTAAAATCCCTCCCACGTTCACTTGTTGAAGCCCCTCTCATCCTAAGAATTTATATAAATTGTGATCCTCATATCCTCCTTATGCAGGGATTTCGCTACCTAAAACAGGGCATCATGGAATTTGTGCTCTAACTTTGTTTCTACGAAGTTTCAGAAGTGGAAATGTTTATGAGGTGAAGCCGAAATCTCGAGGAAGCTCCTGTAAAAATTTTAAATCAGGGTACGGAATATTTTCGAAGATATGATCTTGTTGAATTCTTAGTTAAATTGAGGGGGGGGGTGAATCAGTTTAACACATACATGAGCTTTTAAAATTTCATCAGCTTATTTACAGCTTACCTTTATAACCAAACTTAATATATGAACAATCTTAATAAGTTGCAGCAAGTATTAAATTAATGTGACATCAAACTTGTTATGAGAGCAGCAAACATTAAGCAGCTTTGGTAAATCATCTCAGCACACAGGCAACACAGATAGAGACAACATATATATGTGGAAACCCATAAAGGGAGAAAACCACATCTTATTATTGTTGTGATGCAAAGGCAAGCTCCAACTCCCTCTCACCACTGTTTTTCTGCAGGCACCAACCTACAGGAGGCTCCGACCTCAATTATGCAAGCTACAACTTGCAAGGAAGCTCCAACTCCCTTCAATTTTCTGCAGGCACCAACCTACAGGAGGCTCCAACCTCAGTCAGCTAAAACTGACAACTATCAAGTTTCAACTTGATAGGGAAGCTCCAACTTCCTCAATTTATCCAAAGAAATGTTTATTGATTTACCTCAGATATCAGCTCTATTCTGTAGCATCTCTTTCTGCTCCTCTCTTCCTTATCTTCTCTGCCTCAATTTTCCAAACTCTGCATTCTCTATTCTCACTCTCTCACATTCTCCATATCAATTTGATATTATTTATAGAAATTACCTTATGACTGTTAGTATTCCTCAGGGAATTTGAAATGAATAGTCATACTCCTTAGTCTTCTTCCTTCTCATTTCTTTTCCAGCTCACTTAGAAAAAAATATATTTGTAGGTACAAAACTTAATATTACAGTGGGAATTTTTTTCTTTTCCAGAGACTTTCCAATGCATCACAATCAATAAAAATAAATTACAACATTTACATTCACATTTTCAGTTACATAACGACACTTTTACTCAGCCCATTTTCTGACTTTTGTCTTTGCTGGCTTTATCTTTTATGTTGTTGTTAGGTAACTATTTTTCCTTCTTTTGCTCATTGTCTTATGCATATTTTCCAGTTTTATGTGCTTGTACACCTATCAAATTCATTCCTGTGCATATTCCTGTTCACCGTGATTGTGTGTCTGCAATATATATAACTTCTGACTTTAAATCTGGGCAAATTCCAATGCTTTTGTTTCCTTTACTTGCAGTTTAAATAACTGAATGCGGAGGCTTTAATATCGCCATGGTTATAAACCCAATATATGCCCTCTATGCAAGGTTTTCTCCTTCTATTATTTCAAGCAATCAATGTTCATTCTCGACATTATTATTTTGATATTTTAACCTTAGAAACCATAACCCAATTGTTAATCAATCATTGAATCGTTCAATATGTGTTCATGACTTTCACAAATCAGGCTTGAAGCTTTAACACCTATTGTGTCCTCAACTCGCTTGCTCTTGGCAATGTAACAATAATGAATCATTTTAATACATAAAATTCCCTTTTCGGGCCCACTTTGCCGAGCTTGCATCATTCTCCGATGTGATGCAATCACTCCGATTGCAATTAATCACAATCGCAACTTCCAGTTGCATGTTCCGATCTTCTGCTCCTTCTCCGATGCGATGAAACACTGTTCATTTGGATGTGCCGATGTGATGGGTTTGATGCGATTAATCACTGTTTACCGGAACTCAAGCATGTATGAGTTACAATTTATATGCCCATCGGGTCCGAAACTCAATCGCAATCGCAACATGTATTTGCATGTTCCGATATTCTTATACTTCGATGCTCCGATACGATCAATCATTGTTTACCGAAACTCAAATATGTATGATTTGCAATTTATATTCCCATCGGGTCCGGAACTCAATCGCAATCGCAATTTGTATTTGCATTGTTCCGATATTCTTATGCTCCAATGCGATTAGGCCGGAATTCAAACACATATTGATCACAGTTTATATGCCCATCTGGTTTGGGCTTCAATCGCAATCACAACTTTCTGTTCATATGATCCGCTGCCAACCTTTTTCCGATGCGATTGATGAAGGTCCTACCTTATGGTACTTCGTATATAGTGCACTACGCATATATATATGCTTTTCTCTTCGTTTAAAAAGGCACTATACTTATATAAAGTGTTGCATATATATGTGTGTGTGTGTGTGTACTTTGCCGCTTGGGTTAAGATTCTCAGAATAATATATAGGGGGGTCCCACAGAGGTTAATAACCTCTTCTACCCATTCAATTTATTATAATGATCCATGCCTTGGAATATAAACTTTGACTTTGATTAAACCCGACTTCCGGTGATAATAACCTCGGCCATTTCATTAGGCATAATGTATCCACACATATATACATATACATCCTTCTTAACTCAAATGTTAAAGCCTATAAATAAACCTTGGCATAGATTAAGTCCCAGCACTAACCTTTATAATGTTCAGGCCCTAGCATTTAACATACCTCTGTGTAACTTCGATCACGATCCAACAGTTATAAGCCTGTCGCGTTGCTTCAGCTGATCCGACAGATATCACTTGCCTTAAATTCACGAACAATAATGCGCGATGAGAGCGGTTTTCCGAAATCGCTTGAGGCCACGTGTCAGAAAGCGTATGGAATCGCTCCAAAATCTTGAATACTGCTTGCCCGACGAAGGCGGTGCGATGAAAACCGGAAACCCTCCTTTACTGTTCACTTCGCTCGTGGTTCTGCTTCTGCTCACAATTCCATTTTGTTTCATAAAGATAGTCACGTTTTCTTTGTATATAATCTCAGTTCAAACTATGTTATATATAAACCCGTCTTGTTTTCGTTATATGCCTCAACACGGCACTTCCGCTTATTATAACGCACATTTCCACTAACACACAGGTTTATTCCCAATCGTCCGTAAACATTTCAATACTTTGATAATGGCTCTACCTCTTCTGATGCTCTATCTCCTTTCTCTGTCTCTGCCTCTGCTTTCGCTGTGCCTCTGTTGCTTGACCTCTGCCTCTGCTGTTCGACCGTTTCATCTCTGCCTCTGCTGCTGTCCTTTGCCTGTCTCTGCATCTGCTGCCTTCTTTGCCATCAATGACAACATTTTCAACAGATCTGTGGAAGTCAGTGTTTTTGTAGGCTTCTGATCTTCATCTCAAAGAAGTGACCTTGGGAAAATTTTCATAACTCTCTCTCTGAGTATCGGATTGGAATTCTATAAAAAGTGGAAAATAGTGCACGAACTGTAGTTTTCTCTGTATCAATTTTAGAACCAAATGAAGAAACAATGACATGTGATACACGGTATAAGTTCGCTCTACTGAAATAGTCTATAATTAGTTCATTGTGAGAGATTGGGCATAACTCTCTCTTGAAGAATCTAAATTCGATCAGACCTGTGGAATTGCAAAGAAGACTCAGATTACTGCTAAAAAACTGAAAATCACATATTGGGGAGCTGAAATAATAGAGCTACACCAGATTCATTATCTAAATCCTAGAAGGAAAGATAAAGTTAGATCAAGTGTTTTCAAGGGCTGCAAAGGACCAGACTTTCTAGGGCAATAAAGCAAAGCAAGGTGAAACAGAGGGTAGCACAACAAGAGCAGCAATCAAGGTGCATAACAGTAGCAAGAAGTTCAGCACATGAAGTCTTCAAGTGGGCAACACTGCATACAGTCATTGTAAAGGTATCATTGTAAATACATCATTGTAAAAATTGTACTAATGTCTATCTACCAAGAGTTGAAGAGGTAGTTTTGGGAGGTCTAGGATCATCATTAGGTGGTTGTGTCATAGTTGGGGTTATGGTCTAGTGTGTCTTCTTCTTCTACATCATTCTATATCATTGTAAACTGGACCATTTTTCCTGGTGCGGGAGTCTATTCTTGTTTAATTCTTCTGTAGGGTGGTAGGGTGGTGCTAGGCTAGTGCATGAAGTCACCAACAGGTTCAAGCCTATGAAAAATTTAGGGTGGTAGGTGTTGGGTTAGATAGAGGTGACTTTTTGAGACAACTCTATTGTTCCTTCATTTAATTATCAACCTGGGGTAAGTCTTTTTATTTCAAGAGTGTCAGCACAGTATATGTGAGTTAACTAGTCTACGGATGCTCTTTGACAATGTAAAGAAGGAAATACTAACTCCTGGAGCCTATTGATCTTAGAGAACGTGCCTTAGATGGATCTTTTAGCCCAAGGTTGAGTAATGGGATTTATTGTTTCTCTACTGGAGCAAAACAACAATTCCATTAAACTGAAAAACAGTCTAAATAAATCAAGCAAGAATTGAAATGACAGTAATGAAATTAAGCAAAACAATAGTCTAACTAAATTGTTTCAGAAATGGAATTGAATTGAATCAATGACCTAGTGATCTAAGCAGTAATGAAGCAGCTATATGGATAGCAGTATAACGAGAATTATGCCTAGCTGTGCTATAATGAAACAACAGTATAACTGAGCAATATGAATAGCTGTGCACTAATGAAACAACAATATAACTGAACAATATGACTAGTTGTGCAAATAATGAAATAGCAGTATAAATAAGCAATATGACTAGCTATGCAATAATGAAATAGCAGTAGAACTAAGTCGATAGTAATTAGCAGCAATATAACCGAAATGGGTCAAATAACTCATACAACCATAATTAAGTAATTTTTCAATGGAGTTCTCTGTCAGACTTAATTAAGAAACACTGCTCAATTGGTTGATTGCTTTATTATGCTAAAAGGAGGACGTACTGCATGGGGACGAAGACGATGAAATCAATCTTCCTACGGCCTAGAAATTAATTATCATGACAACAGAAGAACCAGAATTAACAAAAAAAATTTAGAAACAGGATTGAACTTGTCTTATTCTAAGAACGCAATTGCCAATGACTCATTAAAGAAGAAGAGCTATAATTATATCAAATGGAAGTATGTATTACAAATGCACCAAGTTCACAGGTATCGATTTTGTAACTTTTCAAAACATGAAAATCTGCGTGGAGCTCTCGGAGGTTGGGCCTAGACCTACAGAAGCCTTAGCACTGAGGAAACTTCAAAAGATGGTTATTCAAAACTCTCTATTACATCCAGGAATGCTACAAAATATAATTAGACATACTGTTCTGGATTTTTCTATTATCGGATTGCCCTCTCATTCTATTCTTTTCCCTTTTAAAGGTGATCTTCGAAAATTTCGAGAATGTATCTCAAACGACAGCCCGCTATGCGTGGCTGTCATTTGAGTTCTTAGACTCAATCTGCTTGTTCGCCTTCTATCGACTGTTGGGACTGTTTAGGACTTCTTGTGCTTACGTCCGTCTATTGGCTTCCTTTCGCTATTGGTTTAGGCATTCCTATTTTCTTGTAGGTAAAGACAAAAAATAGTCAATTTCTTATTATAAACCATCCTTTATATCATTAGTATGATTGTTCCCATTTTCATGATTTTTATTCCTTATTGTTAATGTGAAGAGGGATTTTCTTGAAATTGCACTATAATTTGCAGTATTTACAGGGTGAAAATCATACCTTAATTTGGGCCCAACATGCTCCCCTTCTTACCTTGTTGCATGTCCTCATGTGAACAAATGATTAAGATGTAACTGTGTTAAAGAATTGGTGGGGTAGGGCTTCTCATTGGGTGCTCTGAAGCCTTGCTTTCTTTTTATGAGTGTAAAGGCAGTGCCTGTGACTCCTTCTAGCAACTCGTAGTCGTGATTATACTCCTCAGGGGGAAGCCAAAGGAGGGGATTCCGATATCTGCAACCTAGCCAGGCAGCCCCATGTTGTAGACTAAGTTTTTGTATAAACGGAATCTAGAGGCAGCAGCCTTGAAGTTCCTATAATTGAATGGCACCCTATTTTTCACATTATTTGTGAAGGCCATCCACCGTTTTTTAGCTGCTACTAGGACTTCTTCACGGATGTCTTCGAAGTAATCTCGTGCACTTTCAATGAAGTATTTATGGAAAGGTCCCAATCTAGACTTCACACCCAGCCTTCTCATGAAATTATGATGTCGGATGATCAACTGCATGGGTTTCATAGGCTCTCCCCTAACCCATAGTTCCAGATTATGTTATCTTAAATCTGAAAGATTCCATAAGCTTTGGCCCACCTGATCTGGTTTTTGGAAAATGAAAGGAAAGCATGTAGTTGTACATCTCCTATGAAGGGGCCAAGGTTGCTTTCAGTGTCATTTTCTAAAAAGAAGTTATGCATGTAGAGCTCACATAAGAGGTGTTGAACCCATTCATCCTGGTCATTACAGCATTGGAAAAATTCCCCTACAGTCTTAAAGGAAGTGGATTTTCCTGCTTTCACAGCTTTAACTTTTAGAAGTAGGTATCGCTCTATTAGGAATAGGGCGTAATTAGTTGCTGGTGACCTACATGATAAAGCATCATCATATAGAAAGAAAAATATAGATATCTGCTCTTTGGCTTGCTCTACCTACCTTTGTACCACTTTAACCTTTGCTTGCTCTCCTTTTGAGCTGGGAAAATGTCTCATCTTCTGTAAGAGAGAGGTCAATGAACTTCTTTTGTAGTGCCTAATGCTCTTGTAATGGCACTACCTCCTTCCTTTACTGTGTTAGTTCATGCCATAATTTCACTAACTCATTCTTTAATCTTTGTTTAGCAGCTATCTCTATTAAATGGGCATAAGCAGGGACTCCCTCTGTTTGGATCCCTTTTTCCTCCAAAATTTTTTGTTTAGTTTGGGTGGATGTTTCAATGTTGTTTGTTGCTTCTGTTTGCACTCTGTCTTTGGTGGTGGTTGTAAAATTGGTTTGTGTTCCAATTTACATAGTAATTGCTAGTTTTGTTTGGGTCCCTACAATGGAAATTTCTGCTTTTGACTTCCTGATCCTTCTTTCTCTTTTCAACTGCTTCTTCAGGTGTTTCACCAGCTTCTTCAATTTCTTGCAGGTCTTTCTTAAATTCTCAGTTTTTCTCATGTCTGAACCTTCACCTATTCTTACTTCAACAGGTGGCAAAGGAGTAGAATTCTCTTTCTCAGGGGTAAGTTTTAGAATGGTGTTTCTAATTATTTCTTCAAAATTGACCTCAGTATGAGGGTCCTGACAGGGAGGAGCGATGCTGCCTCTTGGTGACAAGGGGAATGTCTCTATGTGTGCACTTTGTTCCACGAGGACAGCTCCACCTGAATCAGCCTATGATTCCAATATTTCTTCTATATACTTCATAATGATCAATGGGAGACAGGGCTTCATTATCTTGTAGTTCCTCTTGGTTGGATAGGATATTAGTGTGACCAGAGCTGCTGGGGGAGGCAGTTTTATCAGCAAGTTCTTCTTGCTCCCCTACTTCTGATGGGTTCCTTAATTCAAAGCTTGTCCTTATTTTCCCTAGGACTAGGGCCATTTCCTCTTCAAATTCTTGTAAGGATGCCTGGGATGGTTCTGCTCCATATGTGGTGTTCGAAGTTCCCTAGGGTGTTCTGGCCCGTTTTTGTCTATTTGACTCTGATGTTGAGGCTTGACTTCTTTTTCTTTTTGGAGGATTTACCCTAGGAGGCTCGGTTTCAGTACCCTTGAGGTTAAATTCTGGTTCCTAGACTTCTGGGTTGACAAAATTGTGCCATGCTAGATGCTGCCTATCTAGCTCATGAATAATGATTAACTTAATTAAGCCTTGGTGACTAACCACTAATTGGGGCCTCTTAGCTTTTCTTACTCGAACAATAGTATCATGCAATATAGAATTTAAATATGCAGGAAAATTAATTGAAATTTTTTGTTTGAGTGAAGCTAAGAGTTTAAGCTGTCGAGGTTTTACTGCTTCCCGACGTCCTTCACATGTTATGAATCTTTGGATGAATATCGCCAACTCTTGCCATGGCTGGTGTAAGGAAGCAGGGGCAATCCCTCTAGCCCTTCATTCCAGTGGTTCGTCTGGGTCCTGGTATAGCACTATTGCTTCCCGCAGGAGTAGATGCTTTTCTGCCCATCTCTCCCCTTGTGCTGGTATTCTAGAAATTACTGCTATGATATCTTCTGTAACAGGTATGGTTCAGCCGTTTACTCTGGTTTTCCCATCCTGCAAATTTCGCAAGAATTCAATTGCAATTTCTGTGTTGTATCCTTGTAATATATGCACATATTTTAGCCATCCAACTCGCTGGAGAATGGCACTCGCTACTTTTGAAATTGGGAAATTTGACGGTTCATTTCGAAGAGTATTTTCGCCCATGACTGGTATGCTCTTCTCCTTTGGTTATCTTTCTTCCTGGCTTTGTTTTTTCATCTGGGAGTTGAGTGTACCGAAAAAGAGATTGTGGTTCTGTATAAAGAGTCTCCATGCCTTAATTGTAGCATTTACTGATGCGTCTGATGGGATTTGTGCAGGGATTTCATCTGCTTGCCAAATTAAAGCCAATCAAAGCCAATCACACCCCTCCCCCTTAAGAAAAGGGCACCCACGCCCTCAAGTACTGGAGAGATTCGACCAGTGATGAATGCGGGCATTGGGATGCTAGAATTTGGTAATTTTGCGTGTGGAGGTTCAATGGTTAAGTAATTACTTCATGTGCGGCAAACGCTCAAATTTATAAGTTTTCATGATTGAATCTTGTGCAGAGAAGGTCGAGACATGAGAGAAAACAGTATTGTCATTATTATGATATGATTTCTTTTTATGATTAGAAAATTGTGACGGAAGCAAGATTTAATCAAGTATTGATTGGCGTTGTCCTTCCCAAGTTTGAAATATGTAATCAAATCTTCGTTATTTATTCTTATGATAAGTCATGATTGTCACTAATTTGAGTAATAGATTTGTAGTAAGGAAGATGTAAAACAAGTTGTATGTAATAGTATTTTGTTATTAAAGAAGCATTCTTTCATACCACAAGCAGGGCCACTGCTGCCAACAGGCATTCATAGCCTTGATAGGCTTTCTTTTTAACCTGAAAAATGAGCCATGATCCCTATTTGAGAATAGTTATTTTATCATCTTGATGGAGAGATCGCCATGCTGGTATGGTGGCTAGGTAATCATGGTGTCATTCACTAGAGTTGTAGCAAAATTATCAGGCTGGCTCATGATGAGACCTCCTGTCCTTCAAGTTAGTAAGAAGGTCATTACCCTGGTGTGGTTGCCATAATGGGCATGTAAATTTCTTAGACTCTTATGAACATGGTAGGTTGGCTCGTGATGAGACCCCCTATCCTCTCTTAAGATATGTAAATGTAGTATTTGCTTTTGTATTTTAGCAGTTTGATCCATTCGGAGGTCACTGTGCTGGTGTGATAGCCAGATAATTACAGTGCCATTCACTATAATTGTAACAGAGTGATCAGGCCAGCTCATGATGAGACCTCCTATCCTTCTAATAGATGAGAAGGTCATTACCCTGGTGTGGTGGCCATAATGGGCATGTCACCTGTTCAATCCCTACGATCATGGTAGGCTAGCTCATGATGAGACCTCCTATCCTCTTTTGAGATTTTCATGTCACACAATGATTGCTAAGGGAGGCTCATTGACTCCTTAAGAGTGAGGGATGGTGAAATAAGTATAAAAACTAATACCATTAATATCCCTTGTTCCATTTCTTCATGTTGTAGGGTCATATTACTTGAATAGTGAAAAAAGACATATCATTATAAGGTCCTGAATCGTTTGATATCATATTCAAACTATGGGTATTTTTAGCCTTTATGTTGATGTGTGTATAATATCAACTTCCTGTTTAAGAATTGTAGTATCACAAGACATCATATTTGGAATTTTACCATTTGATTTCTCTCTTTCAAGTGCCATTCCCTGCTCCAGGTTATTCAATAAAAAGAATGGCTATTTAATACATTAAGAAGCTGTTGTTTTAAAGATTGCTTGGCAAAAATACTTAAAAATGTTGAAAGGTGTTCAAAAAAATTCTCAAAAATGCTCAAAAAATTGGTATTTTTGTTGAAGGAATAGTCATCTTTTTCAAAGATGGAACAAAAATTGTTTCCAAATGGAACAGCACAAAAAACACAGAAAAATAAACTATTTAAAATTTGATTGAACCGCTGTTGTTTAGAAATTGAACAACAGTTGTTCTGGGATTGAACAACAAAATTTAAAAACACAACAAAAAGCTATTCAATTCTATTGAACTGCTGCCGTTCAGGAATTGAACAATAGCTGTTCTAGATTTGAACAACAAAAATTAAAAACATGGTCAAAAAGATGTTCAATTCGGTTGAACCGGTGTTGTTCAAAAATTGAACAGCAGTCGTTCTGGAGTTGAACAACAAAACTTAAAAACGCAGCAAAAAGCTGTTCAATTCTGTTGAACCACTGCTGTTCAGGAATTGAACAGCAGTTGTTCTAGATTTGAACAACAAAAATTAAAAACATGGTCAAAAAGCTGTTCAATTCGGTTGAACTAGTGCTGTTCAAAAATTGAACAACAACCATTCTGGAATTGAACAACAAAACTTAAAACTGCGACAAAAGGCTTTTCGATTCCTTTGAACCGTTGCCGTTCAGAAATTGAACAACAATTATTCTGGAATTTAACATAAAAACTTAAAAACTCGACAACAAGCTGTTCAATTCGGTTGAACTGTTGCTGTTCAAAAATTGAACAGCAGTTGTTCATAAACTGAACAACGAAATTTAAAACTCAACAAAAAGCTGTTCAATTTGATTGAACTGCTGCTGTTCAAAAATTGAACAACAGTTGTTCATAAACTAAATAGCAAAACATAAAAACTCAACAAAAAGCTTTTCAATTCGATTGAACTTCTGTTGTTCAAAAATTGAACAGAAGTTGTCCATAAACTGAACATCAAAGTAAGAAACTGAGGAAATAACACAATATTAAAAAAAATGGATTGCGAATGGGATGAATATACAATTATATACATAATTTACAAACGATGGTGTCAAACCTCTCATGTACTTGAGTTTGTGGGGTTGTCACCCCTTTGCACCACAACTTGGATGGTGGGATCTTCTTGTGCCTGTTGACAAAAAGATTGCTTCATGAGAGGTTTGTGATAGAGGTGTACTCTGTGTCCGTTAACTCAGAATGTTGAGCTGGATCTGTCTATCATGGTAAAAGTGAGGGTACCATCACTATGAACTTTCTGAATCTCATATGGACCAAGCCATCTTGTTTAAATTTTTCCTAGAAATTCTTGGAATCTGGAATCATATAGGAGTGCCCATTTTCCTTTTTGAAATACTTTCTTTTTTATTAGGTTGTCATGCCACTTGGCTCGTTGTTGTTGAATGATCATTGTGCGTTGCAAGGCAAGCAGTAGAATTTCATCCAGTTCATTTATTTGTTGAAGTCTTTTAGTTTGAGCACCTGTTAAGTCCAACCCTACTTCTTGGGATGTTCACAGTGTTTTAATTTTGAACTCAATAGGGAAGATAGGTTCTCTCCCAAATACTAGCTGATATGGTGAATATCCAGTGGTATTTCTCCAGGTTGTTTGATAAGCCCATAAGGCTTTTGGCAGTCTAGTGGCCCAGTCCCGACGGTGTGCTACTACTGTCTTGGTAAGAATTGCCTCTAGGACTTTGTTAGTGCTTTTGACTTGTCCATTTTCCTGCGGCGGTAAGGAGACGTAACTCTGTGAATGACATGGTGATTTTTTAAGGTAGATATGATCTTATTTCCTGTGAACTATTCCCCCCCATCAGTTATCACCTCCCTTGGTAGGCCATATCATATAAATAGTTCAAAGAGAAACTTAATTACTGATTCTTCTGTGGCTCTTGGGAAAGCTACTGCTTCCACCCATTTGGTAACATAATCTGTGGCAACTAATATGTGGGCTTTCTGGTTTGATGGCAGATTAAATGGCCCAATGAAATCCAATTCCCATCGTTCAAATGGTTCCACCACCAATTATGGTTGCAGTGGAATTTCATCGGCTTGGCCTAGACGGCCCATCCTTTGGTAACTATCACAGGACTAAATGTACTTCTTTGCATCTTTAAAAATCGTAGGCCAAAAATAGCCTAATTGCAGCACTTTATGCCCCATCCGTTAGTCTACGTAGTGACCACCACAAGGTTCATCGTGATAGGTGCGTAGGATGTCATGGATTTTGTCTTCCCTTATGCATCGACGTATATGCATATCAGCCCCTGTATGAAATAAGTATCTTTCAATCCAGGAGAATCGTGAACTGCGTTGTACAATTAACTTCCGTTATTTTGTCATCAAATGTTTGGGTAGCTTCCCAACTGCCAGATAATTTGCCACATCTGTGTACCACAGGGTTTTGACTGCTACCGCAAACAGGTGCTCATTAGGAAATTGATCACCGACTGTTAATGTGTCATCTGTTTTGGGGACTCTTGACAGAAATTCTGCTACTACGTTCTCCTTCACTGGATGGTCTCTAATTGTTATATCGAATTCCTGTAATAATAGTAGCTAGCGAGTTATTCTTCTGTTCGTGATCAGTTTATTCGCTAAATATATGATAGCAGAGTGGTCAATGTACAGGAATACTTGCTATCATGTTATGTAGTACCTGAATTTATTGATAGCATGAATTACAACCAAGAACTCTTTCTCGGTTACTGTGTAGTTTAGTTCGGCGGGAGTAATATTTTTGCTAATATAATACATAGCATATGGTTTTCGGTCTTCTTCTTGGCTGAGGACTTCTCATATTGCTGTATCAAATGCATCGGAAGAGATATGAAAGGGGATTCTCCAGTCAGGACCTCGCAAGATCGGTGCTATGGAGACCAGCTTCTTTAATTCTGTAAAAGCAGTGTCACATTTTTCAGTCCACTAAAATTCAACATTTCCAGTTAAAGCATACAATGGTGCAGCTATCTATGAATTTTTTTTTTATAAATATGCGATAATATCCTACATACCCCAGGAAACTACGTACCTCTGTTTGTGTACAGGGTGTGGCCAACAGAAGGATTACCTTTATTTTATCCGGGTCTACCTGTATTCTTGCTGCATAAATGTAGTGGCCTAGGATTACCCCCTCAATCATCATCATGTGGCATTTCTTGTTGCTTAGACACAATCTAGTAGCAATACATCATTCTAAGACCTTGTCTAATGTTTCTAGTGCTTGATCAAAATCTTCCCCATAGGGTGTAAAATCATCCATATAAATTTCAAGTCCTTCATTTATTAAATAAAAAAAAATGCTAATTATGAATCTTTGAAATGTCGCTGGAGTATTACATAATCCAAACGGTAAAAATCTGTCAGCGAAAGTGCCCCATGGGCAGGTAAAGGTTGTATTATCTTGATCTTCAGGGGCTATTTGTATCTAATTTTATCCACTGAATCCATCAAGAAAAGAAAAAAACGTTTTATAGCTAATGTGTCAAGGACTTGGTCAATAAAGGGAAGGTGGAAGTGAACTTTCTGAGTTGCTTTATTTGATTCTCTATAGTCTACGCAGATCGTCCACTTCCCATTCTTTTTAGGGACGACCACCAAAGGGGAGACCCATTTGCTGTCTGAGATAGGATTAATAAAATTTACATCTAGGAGCTTTTGGAGTTCTTCTTTTACAATTTATTTTAAATGGGGATTCAGTCTTTGTTGCAGTTGTCTAACAGGATGAGTCTCTCTATCAGTATAGATATGATGCATGCACAATTGTGGGTCCAAGCCCTTTATGTCTTGGTAATCCCATGCAAATGCACCCTGGTGTTTCTTAAGGATTTTTACAAGTTTCTGCCTTTGGTTGTCATCCAGGCTATTGTTAATATTCAAAATCTTACCTAGTTCAATTTCAATAGGTATACTATTACAAACAGTGGTTGTGGGATTATATTGGGTCTCAAATTCTATCACAGGATTTTCTTGCCCTTCATGCTCGAGGATTGTTTTCATCATTTGGCATTTCAAATTTTCAGTTTTGGGAGGCTGATTCATAATGTTACTAATCAAATCATCTTCAGTTTGGTCTTTAAATTAGAGAGCCTCTACTAGTGTGAGAGGTGGAAGGATATTTTTCTCCCAATATGTATCTAGGTGTTTGTGAATTTTTATCGTGGGCAGACTTGGTTTGGTAGGCAGATAAATTACAATATTTTTTACAGAATTGCCTCTAGTGATAGTCATGCTGCCTGTTTGGCAGCTTATGTAAGCATCTGTCGTGGCCAACCAAGGCCTCCCAAGAATCAATGGGTGCCCTTCCATCCTTTTTTTTGGATTAATAACTAAAAAATCAGCAGGGTATTCCCATGAGTCTACTGAGACCATAATGTCTTGCACTATACCTTCTGGTCTAATAATAGATTTGTCAGCTAATTTCGAGAGTGTGGCTGTATGTTCAAGGACTGATATGCCTAGTTTTTCAAAAGCTCCTGTAGTTAGGATGTTGATGCCTGCCCCAAGGTCAACCAATGTGTTTGGAAATGAATGTCCAAAAATTTGTACGGTTACAATGGGGTTTCCTGGGTCTTCATATTTCACAGGTGGTTCTCTACCTACCAGTAAGTCAGACAGAGTTCCTACTACATGAACGGTAGGTGCAACCATTGTTTTCCTAACTTTATTTTTTCCACATAAATCCTTGATTGTTTTTTCATAGATGGGAATGTCCTGGATGGCCCAGAGAAGAGGAATTTTAACACAAAGGTTTCTTAATTCCCCCAAGATGTCAAATTCTGAGTTAGTTATAGGTCTGGGTAGGTTTAATCTCTTAGGAAATGGTGGTGGAGCTATTTTAAGATCTTCAGGTCTTTGTTGTTCAATTGTTTCCTCGTCTTTACCTATTTTTGTTATCTTTGTTGAGCTAGGCCCTGTGGATGTTTCAATTTGGGATTGAGGTGGAGTTGGGGCCTCTACGGGCAATATGGTACATCCTGATCTTAACCTCAATTCGTTACATTTTTTTTGTTCATTGTTGGGTTTTGGATCCTCTCCGATCTGAATTAATTGAACTGGTCTATTATTGGGATTGGGATTGGGTTTGGGTTGGGCTGGTAATTGAGGTCATATGACAGGTTGCTGGTTATGTTGAATAGGGTAGGGAGTTGGTAATTGTTGAGTTCCTACTCCTGTCAATAAATTTCCCATCCCCATAGGTCGTTGCGAGTTCCAATTGTTGTTTTGAGTAGGAGGGTTTGGCCATTGGCTTTAATAAGGGATATTCTGCCAATAAGGGGGAGAAATAGGGAAGTTTTGCCAATTATTTCCTGATGGATTTTGCGTAAGCTAGGGTGGGATAGGAAAGGTTTGGTTTAGCTAGGTTGGGAAGGGGTTTTGAGTCTGCCAAGTTGTTGCAGGGTTTTGCTGGTTGTACTGGGGCAATGGAAAGTATTGAGGTAGGTATTGCGGTATGCTAGGTCATGCCTGCCATTTTCGACACTGATTCATTAAATAGACTGGTTCTGTTTCTTCTTCTACTTCTTTGTAGATGGCTTTCATCTCGGGGAGTGAAGGAAACTGGTTTGTAGCATGATCCTTAGTGCAAATAGCACATATCTAGACCATGTCTAAAGGACACTCCCTTTGGCTATGCTTCTTCCGACATTTTGGGCAGAAGATGGCCATATTTTGTTCAGCTATTGCTTGTTTTTGTTTGGCTTGCAAAACATCAAGTTGTGTGGTCAAAGTGCCCAAGATGTCAGTTTTGAAGTTTTCTAAAATATTTCCAAATTATGCCCTAGTTACATTGCCATTGGTCTGCTTAAGATCGCGCCCAATAGGTCTGTTACGTGAGCTACCCCCGGAGCATCTAATACATAAGGAGATAATCTCGTCATATTCTTCCTAGTAAATATCTCCTTTTCCCATTATGTTAAGTAATTCAACCCATTCCTCCTTCATCCCTTTAAGCATTGTGGTTTTCAAAACTTCCTTCGACAACGTAGTATATGGGGATCTTTGTAAATTTTATTGAAATATTTCTATGTATTCCTCTAACTTTTCATTGTCTTTTGTAGTCATGTTAAAGATTTCATCTTTTCGGTCTCGGGTTCAACAATAGTCTTGATATTTGGTAAGAAATTTATTATTAATTTGGTCCCAATTGTTTATAGTTCCCCCTCCTAATGTCATGAACCAGCGGAGAGTCGTCCCTTTCAAGGTGGAGGGAAATAATTTTAGTTTCTGGGGATCAGTGGTGTAATCATATCCTCTACGTAAGACATCAAATTGAAATAAGAATGCATCAGGATCTTTTGTGGTTAATCCATGAAAGGTGGGGATGTTATGCAAAGGAATGGCTTTCATAGGGGAATTGGCAGCATGATCAATGATGGGTTACTCCAATGTTGATGTCTGCCTCTGATTTTGATTTTTATTATTTTCCATTTGATCAAAAAGGTGCCAGAAATCTTCAGGAATTTCTTGATCTGGAGGGGAGATTTTAATAGGCTTGGAAGGTGATTGCGGTGGAAGTTTTACAGCACTTCCCTGATCTAGGATTCTAATAATTTCTGTTTCGAATAGTTCTTCAGGCAACTTAGGTATCTCTATGTGAATTCCTGCACTAGTTTCTCCCCTGCCTTCTTGCAAATTGCAAGAGCCTCCCTCTTTTGAAAATTCAATGTTTTGATGAATGGCAGTCTACAGGCTTCGCTCAGACCCTTCTGTCTTGCTGTGAATCTCGGCGTAGGATACAAATGGTGAGGCTGTTGCCTGAGGGGGTATGTTAGGATTTTGGATGGAAGTAATTTTCGGTCCTATAGATGCCTGAGATTCAGCTTTATTAATGATTTCGTCTATGTATGTTGTTGTTGGGCACTGAATTTGGTTATTGCTTTGACCACTTTTGTCATCCTTTTTGACCCCTTTTTGCTTAATTTACCCACATTTTTTATGATAAACTTCTGAGGTAAATTCCCTGACTTGTCCGATTGGGATATTTTGATTAATGAAGTAAAATCGCGGGGTTTTACCTAATTGAGGCACTAAGGTTTGTGTTTGGCTGCAGATTGAACACAGGAACCCTCGCTCCAGCAGATCGCAGCAAGAATCGTTAATGGCCAGCCAAAAGGGGAACGCGCAGCTGGACCACGACTCCCTGGGACTATTCTTGGCCCTTTGCTCCATTCAGAGTAGCTACTGCTCGTGCCATTTCAACCAGAGTCCATTTTTGAACACACGATTCTCATGTTTCAGGGAAATCTATTATTCCCTTGTATTGTGTATAAAATGGACATTGTTCCTGTAATTCGAGGTTCCGAAAAGAAGGTTGTAATCACATTTCATATATTAATAAAATACATATGGTTTTACTGTTCCAAAGTGTTTTGTAGCTAATGCAACCCTAATTAGAGAGCTGGGCCCACTCTTCTGATCAGGTGCTGCATCTGTGTATATGTGTGGATTTATTTTTGTTGTGCCATGTTTGTAATTTATTTGTTGCTAATTCAGATTGTTAAATGTTCTGTATCAAGTTACTTCACGGCAATGTTTTGAGTTTTGATTGTAAACCCTCGGTTGAACGGTTGAGCGTTTGTTCCTGCATATACCTTGCGCATAGCCTTGAAAGGATATGCTCCCAAATTGATAAGATTAATGTCGGATTAGGGTGGATTGATCATCCCTACTTGAATACCAACATTTTGGCACCGTTGCCGGGGAGGCTACAAGGTGCAAGCAAAGATCGAGGCAACCAGAGGGTTGACCTCTTGTCCTGGGGAGAGAACGAGTTTTCTCACTCTACTTCAGGTCTTGAGTGTAGGTTTTAATTTTGGGTTGTTTGTTTTTTCTTTTATTTTGAGTTTTGGGCCACTTTCTTGTCCTGGGGAGGGAGGAGTATTTTGATGCCCTGCTTCAGATCTGGGAGGTATTAGGTCTTTTTGTGGATTGTGTGCTTCTTGTTCTTGTTCCAAGGAGGGAGGAGTCTCTTGACGCCCTGCTCTGGGTTTGAAACTCTAGTCTCAGTCTTTCTGTTTTTCTCTTTTTAAATCCTTTTTTCTTGAGGAAGGAATGGTCCATTGACACCTTACTTTAGGATCGAAGTGTTGTAAGCTCATGCAAATATTTTCTATCGCATTAATTTTTGTATGAATAGAGAATCAAATAAGAGGGGTGGAGTGAGAGCCCCAAAGAGGGGAAGACCAGATTTGGGAAGAAAAACTTACATACAGCAGATCATCGAGAAGGCAGAGTCTGAAGCATCTTTTCGTGCAGCCGTAAGGCCAGGGGCTAGGAGAGTACGATCTTAAGGAGAATCAATAGATCAACCAGTGCATACTCCGGTATCCATTGGCGATTCAGTACAACACGGTCCTTCATTAGTGGAAGGCTAAAGTAGCATTGGACTTGATCAAGAGGATCTTGTATTGGGGATAGAAGGAGAAGAAATCGCAAGCAGAGTATTGACAGAATCAAATTATTTCAATAGGGGAGAGGAAGTTGTCGTTGAAGGATTGAACTATCAAGACGTAGGTAGTAGGAATGAAGCAATATTTGTATCACCGAGAGATAAGGGGAGTGTTACCAAAGCTACTCAAGTTCCAGTAGTATGGAGTCCCTAGTCATCTCCTACAGAACTTGTTGAAATCCCCAGCGACTATTGGAAGATTTTCATGGCTCCCACAACCTCTACTATCGAGTTTCCCATTGAGATTATGGGAGGAGGTGCACCGACAAAACCTATCCCATTGACATCTTTACCAAATTTCCATGGGCTCGTGTCAGAGGACCCCGACACATTTCTGTTTCAGTTTGATATAGTGTGTCGGGGATATGATTACATGACGGATGCCCAGAAATTGAAGATTTTTCCTTCCACACTTAAGGGGAAGGCTTTGCGATGGTTTATGGGCCTTGGAGGGAAATCCATTACCACATGGGATGGCATGCGAATAGCTTTCTTGGAGAAGTATCAGGACTATTGTAAATCCTGGAATATCAAGGAGGAGCTTTTCAAGTTTACACAAAAAGAAGATGAAAATTTGGAAGACTGCGTGGAAAGGTTCGAGTACCTCTTACAGAGGTCAGGACATTCTGATTTGGACAAAGAAATTCTGAAGGTTATCCTCCTTCAAGATTTTCGAGAGGATTCAATAGAAATGTTGAATATTGTGGGGAAAGGAGACATCTCCAAGGAATCTTTTGAAAATATCTGTGACTTGTGTATCCAATGCTAAAGAGGGCTTGCAAGAAACAGATCAGGGGTTCGTTCAGTAAAAGGATCTAGTGGGGGTATTACGAAAGCAGAAATTAGGAACCTGTTAGACAACCTAAAGACAAATATTCTTAGTACCCTGTCAACTGTGGAGTACTAAAA